>VZSE01008641.1:2950125-3171342 GCA_013398275.1 Promerops cafer
TCGGCCCGGCAGCCGCGGGCGCCCCTCGCCGCCCGGGGCCCGCATCGCCCGCTCAGGTGCTCCCGGGACCGGGCCCGGAGGGCACCCGGCGCCAGCGGCGGGGGGGCCTTACCGTGAGGGCGGAGAGCTTCTGTGCCGGCACGGCGGGGAGCAGCTCCGGCAGCAGCAGCAGCAGCGGCACCCACATCCTGAGGCGGCGGCGGCGGGCACGCAGTGGCTGCGGGTAGCGGAGACCGGAGACTCCTTGGGATGTCGCTCCCCACCGACGCCTGCTTTTTGGCTCCTTTTCAATCGCTCCGGCTGGGAGGTCCCAGCTCAGGTCCTCAGTTTTCTTTTTCCCCACCCCAGTCCTTAAAATTTGGGGACGCCTGTAAAGCTGAGAGGCGGCACTTTCTCCCTCTCTCTGTGTCCCTCCCTCTCTCCTCGGGAGTTAACCCCGGCTAGGAGATGCTCCCCCAGCCTCTCCACTCCCGGTGCCCTCCCACTGCCGGGGGAATCTGCCGGACGCCGCCGCCTCCCCCGGGGCGCCGCGCCTGCCTCCGCCTCGGGCGCGCTGCTGTCTAGCCCTGGGGGTCCCTTTCTCTCCCTTCCAGCCCTGAGCCCTCTGTGGCAGGGGAAGCGGGAGGAAACGACTGGGACGGGAAGGGAGGACCCACCACCACCGGGAGCACGCGGGAAGGCACTGCCGCGGCTACGGAGGCTGGCGGTGTGCGACCTCTCCGAGCCGCTCTGCCCCTTTTCCTCTTATCCTTCCCCCTCCCCAGCCCGGCCTCCGCTTTCTCCTCCCAGACCCACAGATCCTCGCCGATTAACCCTCCCCGATGCTCCCGGGGGGCCGCCGCTTGCTTCCCCCGCAGGGTTTATTCCTCCCCCACTCCCCCGCCACATGCTGAATGAACATGTACGAATACCGGCAGCCCCTGGCAGGCGGGGGAGGTGGTCTCGACCCCCGCCCCGGTGAGCCGCGACCTCCTACCAGAGCGCCCCTGCCCTGGTCCCGCCGCGCCTGCCGCCGGGCACCGCACGGGGCGGGAGCCAGGCCCGTGGCATCCCATCTGGGCTGGGACAAAATCCAGGTGGCCGCTCCCCGTGGGGCAGCCGGGCGTCGCTGGGGGCTGCCAGGCGCTCCAGCACAGCGGGCAGCGGGCACTGCTGGCCCCGGGCGGGATACCCCCGTGAGATGCGGAGGCTGCGCGGCCGCCACTACGCTTGCAGTTAATGCCAGGTGAAACCTTCCACCCCAGAGCTTTGCGCTTTTCTTGCTCATCTCTTAGGAGCCAAATAGAGGTCTGTTTATATTTCCTTACTGTGAAGAATCTCCTCGTCCCTGCTGCCTGAAAGAAACCCTTTCACTACAGTTTTGTCACTGGATTTCCCCGCTCCTCCCGGGGACCCACAGCTCACTGCCAGCCTGAGATCCCCCCGGTTAAGTGGTACTACCAGGGACGCTGAAGCTGTCAGGGCTTGCTTTATTCTCCACTTGTGCGTGTTTGTAGGAGAGGACACAAAAGGGCTATAGGAAGTCTGCAAAGTGGCACACTCCCAGCACCCAAGTGACAATTTCTTCAAGTATTAAATCTGACATCCTTGCAGGCTTTGTCACACATGGCTCAGTGAGGGGCTCAGGGTAGAGCATGCTCTCTAGAGCAGTAGCTGTATGCATGGTGAACAAGGGTAGAGAGAAGTAGGTATTTATTACAGAGAGATTTGGGTGCCTTACTTGAGACACCTACTGCTGACTTTTCCAGATCCTACAATGTTCAATGGATGCAGCCAGCAAAGTAGTCACAGCCTTGCCAGGTCTCAATGAACACCCACAGTCACAGGAATTTGAAAAGTTCCCTTTTCAAAAGGGAAACTTGTTTTATATGATGCAATTTTTAACTAAGTATTTGCACATATCTGTGTGTAAATGGCCTGTAATATCTCCCTATTTTAAATGGGGAAAAGAAAACAAAGCTTTCATATTCCATCACCCAGGTTGAACCATGTTTGAGGCCCTTCACTGCACCAGACCTCTATTGCTCTCAAACTATCAGCATCTCCCATAGTGATAGCAAGTTGCCAGCTGCTGCATTAGGCACTGCAGTACAATTTGCCAGCCTGGGCTTCATAGCCCTTTCCTCTCAGCTGGGTGAAACTTGGCTATGTTGATGTGTCTGTCAGAGACAAAAGGAATTTTTTTTTTCTTGTGACCCTGAGTAGCCTCTTTCATACCACGAAGTTATTCACCACATGTACTGTTTTTCACCAAAGTCCTGTTTCCCCCATCTTTCTAGTCCTCTTCCATGTTCTCCAGGCCACCCCAGTTTGTTTCCCAGTTTAGGTCCGTGTCCCCTTCACCACAAGCCCATGCCTGCTTTCCCTTCTCTTTCACCTTGCTCTTTGTATATTGCAAACCCCACAGCTCATTCACCTTCAGTTCAGTGCTGTGTGCTCTGTGTAGCTGGCAAAGGCAATTCATGGCCAACAGTCCCTTTGCTCTTGGTTTGTCTGTCAGGACATGCTGAATAACACAGCAGTTTGGATTTGGCATTGCAGAAAAAAAAATGCTTTCTCAGAACTGATGAGAAATTTATCTAATAAAAACAAACTGCAGGTTTTTGAGGGTTTATGACTTAGTCGAATGTGAGTGGATTTACACAAATTTGACAATAGCCAAAAGGCCAAAATTCTGTAAAAAAAGGCAAGTTTAGAGTCCAGAAACTGTTAACATAATCATTTTTAAATAAAGATGATTTGCCAAAATATACACTATTATTTTCTCTACTGTCATTTCCCCAGCTTATTTTCTCAAAAGAAATTGAAAATGCTATTTAAAATTTTTTCTTTCATTTTTTTTGTCCCCGCATCCCAGAAGATAATTCAGCCTAAAGTAGGTATTTTTAGAGGAAAATACGAGACCAAGTGATAAAAACCTAGCAAGATTTAAGCAACTGAATGTAGCATTGTATAATGTAAAAGACAGAATGATTTTAACAGGCAGAGCTTCCAGCACCATATGGCAAGAAGGCTCCAAAAACTTCCAGTCTGATTAGATAGGGGCTATAAAAAGGGAAAGAAAAGTTTTTCCTTGCTATAGCTAGGGAAAGATTTAGAGAGATTCACATCAATACTCCTCACAGGTGTTGACCTCCCCATTTAAAAGGAGACAGCTTTCCAGAAGGACTCATAGGTCCGCTCACAACAATACTCTGTGAGCCACCCCACCCCTCTGCATAGATGCCACTGAAGGAAAACTTCGTTTTACACTGCTTGTTGTAGTTTGTCAGTGGTGGGTTTATCCTGAGCTCAGCCCCCACAACTAGAGATGTTTTGAGTTGTGTTGGGGTCAGTTGCCACCTAACACCAGGACTGTGTCCACGCTGGATCTCTGCTTGTACACAAGTCTCCTGAGGGAGACATAATGAGACCCACATATTCTTCTCCTCCCCTGAGTCTTTTGAGGGTTGTTGAGGAAAGCAGCTCAAGTTGCTCAGATGAGGGAACCTCATGGAGCATCATATATAGTTCAACAGTAGTGGATCCAAACATATAGGAAATATGCAGCAGAATTTAATGAGTGCTGTCATTTCATGCTTCTAATTGGGTCAAAAAAAGCAAAAGGGAATTACCTTGCTGCTGTAGAACTGTGCAGGCTGCTCTAGAATCCTGTGGGTGGTTGACCTTCCTGCATGAATTCAATAGGATTGTTCCAAAAAAGATATTGGAAATTGTGAGAAAAGAAGACTTATCTATCTCTTCACTATCAAGACCAGAGAAAGTAAACCCTCTTAGTTTGCAATATAGCACTGTAGTGACAGGGATGGACTGCTAGATCCAAGCTGAGTTACTCAGCGGGGGTATGTAAGCATTCAGGAGTCTGCTTATCAGGATCAGGTGTTATTTGGCAGAGGATTATGCAATGCTGAGAAAGATTCTTTTTTGCCTATGGATTTCTGGCACCCCTATTCAAAGAATTAGCAAGCAGATTCTCTGCTCGCACACGCTTTTCAAGTTTGCTGCTTCTCAAGAAGTAAATGCATTCTGCAGCCTCACTTGAGATATACCAAACACTTGATTTATTTTTAAAGTTTGAAAAAATAGTGAGAATTAATATTAAAACTCAAGCAAGCAGTTCATGTAATAACTAGAGAATACACAAGTGCTACCAGACGTGCAAACAAGTACAGAACAGTTATTTCCATGTTGTGTGACTAGGACATACCTTTCTCTCCTGGGTTACTGCATTACTGAGTATCATGAAATCCCAGTCAGTGACAGAGACTGATTGCACCCGTAATAAATAATAACAAAATAGAAGTTATTAATTTTTTTACTTGTAGAGCATTATCTCTTAGCTTCTTTGAAACAAAGATACTAAATCAGACCCAACTGACATCAATGGCAGGTCTCCCATGTCTCTAAAATGAACATGGATGAAATGTTCACAAATAAAAACCTGAGAAACTCCAGCTCTACTGTGCTTGTGGTATCACTGAACTGTATTTGTGAGTTTTCATACTTGATGGGGATGAGATCTCATATATACCATATGTTTAGCTTAAAGGAATAATAAAATCCTCTGCTTACTTTGTGTTTGCTGTGAGTAGTAGGGAAGATGAATTCCAAAAACTAACTAGAAGTTTGTGGGACTTCTTAAAAAAAAGCAGCACTAAAAATTACTCATTCTCTTAATTAATTTTTTTAAGTAGAAAATTGTCTTTATAAACTTCTTTAAGTTTTCACACAGCTGTGAGCAAGCAGTTTGTGAGCAAGCTGTGTTGTGCACCACTTAAAACTTGGAGTGGAGCTTTTAGGTGTTTATGGGAACCAGAGGCTAAAATCCTGTTTTTTGAGAGTTACATAGGTGAGCCAAACCCTCATCCCAAAACACCAAGGTCTATTCATTATTTGATCATTAAAAATAAAGTCATCAAACTGACCTTTTAGGGAGGGGACAGAATATAGAAGTCAAATCAAAATTGTGGAGGCACAGACCAGTGTGTGTGGCTGGCTGTCCTCGGGAAAACAGACAGCTTTGAAAAGCATCATCCTTCAGTTAGACTTAATAGTTTCAGCATGCTACATTTTTCATTATTAGAGGTTATTGCATGGAGATTTATCACACCTTAGTGAGCAGTCAGTATGAGGAAGAGGACTTAAACCTCTTCAGGGTAACCACAACGGCAAAAAAACCCCACTCATCTCAACGTGAGAGCAGTGCTAGTAGCACTCCCACCTGCCAGAGACACAGTTCTGTGCTCTTCCCATCACCCAATACCAGCACTCTCTTTAGACTTCTCAGAAGATTGCTTATTGCAGTGCAGAGAGAGAGGCACTGCTGTTGACTCACTCACCTTGCATTAAATCAGAGGTTTAATGAACAGCCACAGGTGCTCCTTTTTCACTCAAATGTGGAGCCTGGGATGGCATGGCTGGGATGAGAACCAAACCCTGAAAAACCGTCTGGTGGCTGAGTTAAAGGAGCACCAGTGTTGGCAAGAAGGATGTGAACACCAGCAGAGGCAAGAAGGAACAAGAGACAAAAAACAGCCTTTTGGAATTGTTGCTGACAAACCTGGTCTCCTACTTGACTGTCTGGAAACAACCATGGGATTCTGTGTGACTCTTGGAGCCTTGGACACAAACCATGCTGTAGAGAATGTCAGCAGGAGGAGATCTGTCTGGGGGGGAAAAATTCATCCCTAATTCTTACATCTAGATTTGCACCAACCATTAAAATCATACAGGAGAAGAGCTATTGCATGAAGTCAGCTACTCCCCTGGCTTTTCTGAGAGCCAGGGGAGTAGCTTAGGTGACATAGGATGCAGCAGAAAATAAGAACACAAAATAACACCAGAAGATCTAAGACATCAAAATTCTTGGTCACAGAATAGTATGTGTTTATCTATTATTATTATTATTATTACTATTATTGTTGTTGTTATTATTATTATTATTATTATTATACCCTTCCCGTGGCTGGACTCATTTTATCATTACCTGTTTTACTGTATGGCTCATCATCTTTTGGAGGAAATACTTTTTATTTTCAAATAAAAGAAGGAACAAACAGCTTAAATGTGAAAATATAGGAAATCTTACTGAGAAGATCCTGACCAGATCTAAGATCCTGACTAGATCTCAGAGATGTACCACTTCAGCTTCCGTATACACTGCTTCTCAGAAGAACAGAAAGAGGTTCCATTCTTCTAATCCTAAGAGTTTAAATGGAAATGCTTTCACAGGAAAAGTGTGGTATTTTACCAGTGGAAATTTCACACAGTACTAAATGTGGAATAAAACCTAGGTTTAGTGCATGAATATTTTTTATTTCCAGTCCCTAGCACTGACATTTGTATTGTGTACAAGTTTGGTGTTTCAGATTTGTAAACCTGTTGTACCCCAAACTCCTTTACATTGTCACTCCTCTTCCTCAGCCCTGCGTAAAGGGAGCTCTGTGGTCCCAAGCCAGCTGTCGGTGGGCACGAGGTGTTTGCAAACCTTCATCACACCCAGTGATCTCAGCCCAAATGCCAAGGCTGAAATGGGCCCAGTGTCAGAGCCACACCACCACCACTGGCAGAGATCAGTCCAGGACAGGATGGAGGCAAAGCTGCCCAAGCATGCAGGGCAGCCATCCTTGTCCCTTCCCACATCATTCTTGTCCTTGTCCCTTCTACATAAAGAGGCTTTTCCTCTTCAGGGCACCTTGCACAGAGATTAATTCCTTTTAAGACATTAGGAAGTAGAAAACAGGCATAAGCTAGTTGTTCCTTAGCCCTTCTGCCCTTCACTCCTGCCCCCTCCTTATAATGGGCACACAGCAAAGAAAAGTGTATTTGCTCCTTTCTGCCCTCCATGACTATCTGAGGAAAGTCAGAACAAATCTTCTGTGCTGGATGAGAAAACATAACTCATGACAAACAAACAGCCTCATCTGCAGGGGTGAAATACTGGAAATACAAGCATGAGGGGGGACAGGACCCTACAACTGGGGGAGAGCAGAAACATCTACCCAGCAGGCCTTACAGAGGGTGCAGACCTGCAGTAGATTTCTGCAATCAGTTTTTGAGTGATACTGAGGATGTATACAGAGGAGTAGGCACTTCTGGTGGGAAAGTGGTATTATCAGCATGCAGTGGTCTGTGCAAAAATTGCTACATGTGACCTACCAAAATTTTGCTTTGCAATGGGTAGCAGTGGCTTTTAATCTACTGATAGTCATCTTTTCTTACCAAGTTCTCTTCAGAAAGAGTAAAAATTGACAAAAAATGCAAAAAGCTCATTTAAATCTTAAGGGGAAAAAAAAAAAAGACATTTGGGGGAAATGTCCAGTTTTCTTCATGTTTTAGATTTTCATTAACTGTTTTTGCCCAGCTGGTAAGTACAGGTACATTCTAATAGACACGGTGGTAACAATAAAACAGCAGGTTAACATGGCAATGGACATGACTGCCTCTCAGCTTATAATCAGTTCTTTCCTTTACAATTTATTCAGTATTTCAGAAGCTGTGATTTTCCTGTACTTCTCATTGCCTACCAAAAGCCAATGGTTGCACCTTCTGTTTTTCCTTATGCTGACTACTAAACTAATTAACATCCATACATTTTGGAGAATGTCTTCATAAGTGCCAAGGTTTCTTCAAAACCATTAAAAATCTTGTACAGTAATGTCAAGAACTCATTTGGGCATGTGTTGCTTTACCACTTTAGAGAAAAGACAATATTATTTTTTTGGTTTAAACTGAAGCAAAAAGCAGCACGTTTTATGGGTTTTGGCAGGCTGGTCTTTGTTGCTAGCATTTCTCCTTAAGCTGAGTTAGTGGTGAGCTGCTGGCTCACCATGTCTCTGGGGCACACTGAGGTACAGTGTAAAGAGTGTGGCAAAGAGACAAATTTATAGCAAGAATTAAGTGGAGAGACATCATGAACAATTGAATAAGGAGCTGTCGGCTTAGACAAACAATCAAGGCTTTTTCAGTGTAGGGCTCACATTAGACCAAAAGTTCATTTCTCAGACCTGAAGAAAATCTTTCTTTCTCATTGTGGTTTTAAACCTCTGACAGGCTTCATAAACGTTAATCCATAAGGTGTTTAAAATTTTGTGTGTCAGCAAAGATTTGTGCAGGTTCTGTGGCTTGTATTTATTTCTATGGAGTGATTATGGCATAAGAAAAAAGAGTCTTGCTTATGAAATGTAAACACAGGCCCGCTTGAGAGACAGCGATAGGAATTACACTAAGTATTTAGTAAATGATTGGTTTCTACTGGGAGAGCAAAGTATTTTGCATTGGAAGAGATACAGAAAAAAAAAAAAAAAGGGAAAGAAAATCCAGTAGTTTCATAACTATTTTTCTAAGAAAGAATGTGAAACAGTATCTGTAACTGGCACCTTATAACCCTTAGGTCATTTGGCCTTTCCTGAGCTCACAAGCGTCAATCAGAAGTTCTTCAGGGAAACAAAATGTACATGTGTTTGTGCCAGTGCACACCAACTTTTAAAAAGCTCTGCTTTTCACAATGGGGGCAGATCAATTGCAACAATATCCTTGTCAGGAAAGGTTCCTTGGGCCCCCAGCAAGTGTTTCCATTAGCAAGCAGACAGAACTTTTCCCCTCAGCCAAAAGGCTGCTGCTTGAGCTGTCGGGAGATAGAGGACACCCTTCTTCAAGCTCCTGTGTTGCCTGAATGACACCCAGCTCTCCCACGTCCCATCCTAACCACCAGCTGGTCAAACTGCTCTGGAGCAGCTCTGACAGATGAGCTCAGAAGGACAGAAGGATCTTTTGGTAGTCAGCAGAGCCAGGACTGGGGAGACTTTTCACTAGGAGAGGGGTTAGGATTTGACACAGCTGATTTGAGCATAGCAGGAATGCACACCTTTGTCTCCTGTGTACCCTATGAGCATCCCAAGCAGCCAGCTAATGTGTAGTCCCTGCTTGGTTTCTCAGGAGAAGTTTTTGCTGGTATTCTGTCTCAAAAAAAAAAAAAAAAAAAAAAAAAAAAAATTCAAGNAAAAAAAAAAAAAATGCATTGCAGCTTTGCTGGCAAAATCTAGTTGGGTTGCCAGGATGTGTTATTTCATCCTTGGAACCAGTGCAGTGTCAGGAGTTGCACCACCCCTCTGGGGTTTATTGATATAAAAATTCCAGCACAGCTATACTTGCAAGCTCCTTCTAGTGTACACTATGCCTGTGAAATAGAGTATTTGAGAACTTTTGGCATTAACAGACTATTTCTTTTTAACACATTTTTACAGAAATGTGGGATAAACAGTGAAAACAAGTTAGGCTAACAAATTCAGTGCCTAAGCAAATACTACTGGGTGCTTTGTTAGACTGAAGCTGACATTAGAGTTAGGGAAGAAAAATAAACAGTGTCACTTTTCCTTGAGTTTTTTTCTGTGGCCAGTCCTATTAGCTACAACTAGAATCTACAAGTCATCTCAAAAAATACCCAAGCCATGTACTGTCATTTATTCCTGTAAATCATGTTGACTTCAGTTGCATTCCTCTGGTGCAACTGAGAACAGAATTTGGCTAAGAAGTATTGGGCTCTTTTGCCCACAGGTTTTACATATTTCATGTGAAGAGGTCTAACTTAATATCAGGTAGCTCATCATCTGCCACCTTGGCAGTCAGCATAAATCTCCTAGGGCAGGCTTGGTAGGGTTAATCTCACTACAACAAATCAAGGCAAAATGTTCAGGGATAATCTGAAGAGAGTAACAGAGGACAGGTCTGTCTTTCCAGGCCTTATTACAACAGGTCTTGACTACATAGATGCATGGTCAGTTTGTTTTCAGCCTGAGAAACGGTGTTTGCCCCATGTTTCAGTACATCAGTGCCTAGTCCACACCATTAGGATGGGTCCCAGAATATTTACTGCCCTTGACACATTGTTTGTTCGCCAGCCATTATGATTTTTTTTTTGTTTCAGTCCCATACAGCTCTGAGCTATTGCTTTTTCTCTACTGTGCTTTCTTCTGGTTGGGAGGCAGGACTTGGCTTTTCTCTCTGAGATTCCTCACTGCTACAGGTGCCATTACAAATATTTTATTTGTTGGTTTTCAGAAACCTGGAAAGTGAAAGAACCTGAGGTAGAGCTGAATGCTACTCTGCAAATACTCTGGAAGGTATGTCCAACTTGGCCCTCAGCTAAGTCATCCCAGTTGGCAGGAGAGCAGAAAGTCCTTTTCTCTCTCAAAGATGAAATCTGAATGTCTGCCAGCTCCCTGCAATTACAAGCCCCAAAGAGTGTCTACTCTGGTGTAACTAGAGATCTATGGGTTTTGGCATTTCATGTATCCATTACCACTTAGCGCTACATCGCCAGGCCAAGATGGGAATTTCCTTTGTGGCGAGACCTCTTTTATTAATAAAATACGAACCACTTTTGTTCTCCAACATCAATCTCAGCTGGCTAATTTCTTTTCGTCTCCCAATACAGAGCTTCATTTTGAATGCTCCTGGGGAGTATCCCTTCTCTCTTGTTTGTCTCTGCCTGCATTTAATTCTGCGTCAGTATACACAGTAATAATTCCTACTCCAATACATGCTTTCTGAGCAGCCTGTTAAGGTCACAACGGTTTGAATCAAGATTCAGGCTCCTCAGATTTGTCATGCCTGCCCATGACTAGCAGCACCTCAAAGCCACACTCCACCATGCATTGTCACACCCATTGTATGTAGCAGTTGGATTGCAGGGGCATCCTGACTGCTGACCACAAGTTAGGAGGAATATCACTGGCTGCAGGCTGAACCAGAATCTGTATAAAATTTTCAAAACTTGCTGAGAAGCTATTAAATACTCAGATGACTTGCCGGTGCTGAATATGATCCTGTCTGCACCTGCTTCTGCACCATACAGCAGGTGGCAACAAAAGCACCTTTATATTGGAGGGTTGGTGACATAGATGTACAGATTGTGTCAGAAAATTGATTCACAGGGTATGGTGGGGTAACTTCGACTTTCATGGGCCTTTATGGAAGAGTTCTCGGATGCTCGTATAATGCAGGTTGTTCCTGCCTTTTGTATATTCAGCTTTCTCCATTCCTGCCACTGTCACATTTGGATCCACATTTGGAGTCTTTTCCTGCCTGTGACTGAAATGTTATCATAGCAGGTTAAGAGAGAAGTAGATTTTGAAGAACATTTTGCCAAGATCCTTCTTGTCCTCAGGAGGAATCTTGGGGAGTGTTCTGCCTTGCTAGGGTCCTATATGATACTATTGGAGCAGTGACTGTTGCAGACACAGGGAATATGTTTTAATTTTCTATTTTTTGGTGGGAACACTGTGGAATAAGAAGTTCCCTTAAGGTGAAAGAGAAAGCAATACAGCAACTGTTACAAAACCATTTAATTACCCACATCCTTGTGCACATAGAGACATTTGCTCAGCTTCTGCTCTTTAACTTTTAAGATGAAGCTAAAGGAGAGAAAAATGAAAATAAAAAAAAAAGGCAAGCCAACAAAAACAAACACCCATAAAAGTAACAATATAGAAGGAGAGTGAAAATGAGCAGAGGTTCCTTCCCCAAATAAGAGACCAAACCCGTTCAGTGAGTAGCAGACTCTGCCTCTGGCCTCAGTTCTGCTGAAACACCTCACATCTGGTAAACTGTGAGCTGCAGCTACAGGTTTCTCTACAGCCAGTACATGCACCACAGTTGTCACCTCTTCAGTGTTCCTGGCAGCAGGTGATGCAGTTGATCTCCTATCACAGCTCTTCTGTGCCTCTGAGCCTCTCTCCAGTACCTGGGTAGTGACATTCAAAGGACATTTAGGACCACAATCACTCCAAGCCTCTAGTGCTCTGTTAACTTCAACTGGAGTTATCCAGCAGGGATCAGAGAGATTAAAAGGGCTGAGAAATACAATATTATATAAATCTTGTTTCCTTATGAATAACTTCAAAAAATTGTATTTGAATAAGCCAAAAGCATGAAGAAACAGCCTTCATGTGTTTGCCACTTGCCAGTTAGAAACCTCTGTGTGCAGTGATTTATAGTTTATTGCCAACCACACTGTCATTGAAACTTGAAATTATTTTATACCAGAAGGTTTTTGCAGATTTTGAAAACATTTGGTTTTAGTCTGATGGGACTTCTGAATCTTTTGAGGGGTTGTTGGTTTTGCTTTTTGTTCTTTGCTTTAGAATTGCAAGCTCCATCCCTTCCATTAACCTCCCTTACCACTTGTGATCATCATTTATGCAAATATGAATATTATTTTCCATGTTTATAAACAATTTTTCTTATTATGAACTGTAATCAGAAAGGATTTCTCTGTCCTTCAAGGTGTCAGCCTATGTGGGTTTTGGGTCTCTCTACTGGAGCCTGAGGTCGCCAGCTAATTTTGAACAGTTGAAATTTAGAAGGAAAGTGCAGCTAAAGTTTCAGTTGGTTTGGGCATTTAACCAATCACATATAGGCTCAAAAACCTAGTAAGGCAATTCCTTTACTTCTTTTGACTGTTCAAGAGCAAACTTTTAATTACCTTGTTCACTCATAGCTTCAGTGTCTATCCATGAGATTACCTATGTCAGTTTGTCCCCAAAAACAAAAGCTTCAGAAAACTTTCATTAATGTCCAAGAATATAGCAGGAAATGGAGTTGCAAGCATGTATATAACCTTATTTGGATTGTGCATTGCGAATCAAGTAATATGTGCCTCGATGAAGTTTTGTATGAATGTATGTGAAAATTTTGGCATAGTACAATTATCTTTTGACATTTAGGCTCCCAAAACCCCTGAACAAAAACAATGCCACGTGACAATAATTTTGCTATGAGAACAATAATATTTTTAAAGTTTGAAGATAGACAGCAAATATGGCATGAAACAAGCTTTCTTTCAAGAAAAGCTGTTTACCACTAGTTTTGTCACTGGAATAAGTATTTTCTTATTACTGCTGTAACATAGAAAACCATTTTGCTTTTTACATTATTTGTAGCTCAGTCACTCACTCATGTTAATCAATGACAAAGCTTCTGCTGATAAGAGCTAGCAAAAATAAGAATTATTCTTAGAAGTATAGACATGAATTTTCTATAAAATATATCTAATTTTCAGTGATAAGACTTACAAACATGACTGTATTGAGATTCTGTTTTTTTCCTTTTTTGGTGGGGAGTAGAGGGTTGGGGTTTTGTTTTTATTTTTTTTTTTCAAACATGGAATCCCCCAGGAAATTTCAGCAGAGTTGCAAAATTTGCAGCAAAATGTTTGATTTGGTCAAAAAGCCTCTTCAAGATTAGATTAAACTATTTCAAGCAGTTTTACTGTAGACTCAAAATTGTGTCTTTAATCCAATATAAACTCTGTTTAATGAAAGCCATCTGCAAGTCATATCATTGTTACTCCTCACCCCATTCCTATTGCTTCTTGAAGCATCTCTCTATTGGCAGAAGCCTTGTAGTTAAAACATCAGTCCAGAAGCTGGGACTTTCTACTTCTTGCTGCCTCTCCTGTTGGCTCGTGCTGCATGGCTGAGCCAGTCGTGATCACTGTGCAGCTCATTTTGCCCATCTGATAAGAGGATATTTTATCTGCCTGCCAGGTGTGTTGTAGGGACACAGTACTTAATGTTTGCAAAGAGCTGCTGTGATACGTGACCAGAAATCCTGCAGAAGGGCAAAATTTCACAATAGAGTTGGAGCACAGACTCATATAACAACATTTAGTGCTTCTCCAGTCTAAAAAGTTTTGCTCAGGCTACAGTGAAATGAAATGATGACTAAACTAATTTAAGATCACCCAAAGTCTTTGTTTCCACCCCTCTGCCATCTTACAGCTCTTGTGAGATCTTACTTGTGCTAAGATCTGTTGATGGGACCACGCTGTCCTTATCTATACATTGACCTGAATGAGAAATTATGTTGGTGAGAGGAGACTTACTTTCAACTAGATAAGTTCCATAATCTGCTTTCAGCATCTTCCAGAAAAATTCAGAGTGGAACAACTGACCGGGCAGTGAATTGCAGTGCACAGGCAGGGACAAGCAGATGAAATGGGCAGGTGTCCTTAGACTGACTTTACCATTAAACCCCACTGCTGAACGGCACCTCAGAGAGGCCTTCCCATGCTTGGTGCCTTCACCGTGCTTCCTGCTCCACAGTGGTTATTCCCAGCACACTAATAAAATGCCATGCTGCAAAATATGCAAGAAAGATGGAAGAAAGGAGTCATAATGATCCCCTCTGTGGAACTGGGAATTGGGCATTGGGCGCTGGGCACTGGAAGTAAGTGGATCACCACAAGTAGATTGGACAGCAGTAAGAGAGCAAATCTGAATGCAAGTGTCCTGCACATTGATTAGAAAGCCCATTCTTCTTCCATGCTGCAGTATGCATTTTAGATACCTTTCCACTCTTTCTGCATCTAAAACATATCTCTGACTCCATTTTAACTGAAATTTCCCATGAGTGAAGTGCTGTGGGTACCCTGGAGAAAACTGTTTTACAAAGACTGGGGAGTCATATATGGTACAGGAGTATAAAACTAAAGCAGGGAAGTTTAGTTGGAAAATAATTTCTTTTTGTGTGCACTTGAACTCCCACAAATACTTTTTGAAATAATTGTCTCCATATATGTTGCCAATATTACAGAATACTCAACATTAAAAAAACTATGAAAACATTTGAGAGTAGGTTTATGGTGAGCTTGTCATTACTGTGTTCATGAGGGATTCTCTGGAAGAGTGAGGATCTGGGCTGCATGTCTTTCTAAAGATACTCTTCCAAACATTTAGAAATGTTGCTGGCAATCTGAAGGAACAGATTTGCTGCATTTCGATTTGCTGCATTTCAATTTTTCTGAATGTAATTTTAGAATATTTATTTTTAAATTTTCTTTAAATTCAGGTAACTCTCCACATGTCTGAAAAAAAAATATTTTTCCACTTAAATAAGTCCCCTAAGGGAAGGTCCCTCTCTTTTTTAAACAGAGAAGGTTCCATATAGCAGCTACATCAGGCAATTCTCCTCTTTTTCCTTATCCCATCCCTCAAGGGAAAAGAAAAAAAAATATTAATTAACCAAAGAGACAAACATTAAATTCTTCATCATCACTACAGTATGCTGTTGACAAGGAGGTGTACTCTTCTTTGGGAAGGGGAGTGCCTTCCCCTGACAATAAAATGACAGCTCTAATTACCCCATACATTTGTGATTTGCTTTGGAAACTTATTTTGACACATGCAGAGTCAGAAATTGAAATAGCTTAAGGGAGAAAGGAAACCTGTTACAGATGTGAGTGGCAGAGCAAGAACAAAAGACTCTGAATTTCCTCTTTGCCACTACAGATCTCTGAGTTGCCATCTTTTCTTCACAGCAAGCTAGGGAAGAAGAAATTCCTGAAAGCAAAGCTTTGTCTTATCAAGTGTGATAACATCTGACAAACTGTACAGATCTTCCCCACTCCCTTCCCCTCTCTTTTGCAAAGGTTGGGGCTGGGCTAAGGACAGAGTAGCAGGTCATTGACCTATTAGCCTCCATGATCATTTTACCCCAGGCCCTGAATGATGTCTGCAGACAGGTCCATTGGGAAAGAGAGGCAATAAGGTCACCACCTCCCCATTTCCTTTTCACCGCTATCTCTGCACCAGCAGCTTCTCTGGGCTTGACTTCTCCATGAGTAATTGATGTGTTGAAAGTTAAGCATGTGCTTAAGTGCTTTGCTGGAGTGGGGCCAGCATGTGCTGCACCTGGAAAGGTCTAGTCCCAGGCAAAGGAGGGGCTGGCTCAGAGCAGCTGCCCCTCTCTCCCCATGAAGCTGCTGAGAAGGCAGCTTTTACCTTGGGCATCTCGCTGCCAGCCCAGTGCAAGGAGCTGTATGCTACCCATGAAAAATCTGCAGAAATACAAGCTCTGCTAGAATATTACATGATAGATGATTTTCTCTCTGATGTCTTAGAGAAATTAGACTTTTATGATGATCTGCATATGTCTGGTTGTGTCTGACCACTCCTCCTGCCCCATCTCCCAATGAATTCAATAATTGATTTGATGAAGGAATAATAATCTCTGAGAAAGTTAAGATCCTCCAAATTTCATTAAAGTAAGCAGCCAGAAACAGCTGCTAAGGCAGATAAAGATCCAAGGTATCCTCCAGCTGCTGAAATATCAGAATCATCTTCAATGATATGACATGTTATTGGGAAGCCATTCAGTCTCAGTGCTTCCAGAACTCAGTGCTTTGTGTCTCATTTGCCCTTAATCAGAGTGTTTTATATAGTGACCTGACTGTTAGAGTTCGCACTCCTGGAAAAAAATTAAGAAAAAGGTACGTCCTCAATTACCCTGGATCGCCAATAAAGCTGAAAAGTACCACCAGTATTAATAATCAAAGCAAAATAAAAGGGGGAAAAATGTGTAAATTCTCCGTGTTTGACCAGTACTCAGCAATATTGTGCAAACCAGGGTGGTTCTTTGTATTAAGCTAATTGAATATTAATTCAGCTTTTCTGAATTTGAGTAAGAATTACATACAAATTTTGTGTTAAGGAAACAAACCAACTAAAATATTACTATAAGAACTTACTTTAAAATTTTAACCCTAAGTGATTCATTCAAGTGCTCTTCTAGGATGCTGAAAAACACCAAGAGTAACAGGAAGGTTGAAGTTATTTCTCTGTAAAGCAGACTTGAAAATAGCTTCACTCACCTTTTAGTTATGGAAAATGCTATGCAATACAATTCCTTGATGCTGCTGAAAACAAAAAATGTTTTAAACCTCTCTGAACAGAGCAAATGTAAACTCAAAGTCTGCATTACTAGAAATTGATAGTCAAGTACTTACATTGTTTTCATATTGTCTCTTTTTAGAGAGAAGATACTCAGGATGATTTCTCCAACCTCATAACTTAGGCTTCCATGGAAATACAGTAACCTTTAATAGCATTAATGGTAAACAAGGAATCTAAAGAAGCTTTGGCAGTTTCAAGAGCTGGAGTAGTGAGAAGTGATGCCTTTGCTGTCTCACATGGAGCAGGACATTACACCAACGCTCCCTGTTAAAACCACCAGCAGTTTCACTGTGTTTTGGTACATTTCTGTGAAAGGCCAAGTGCAAGGCTCCAAAGGCCTTGGAAGACTCCGGTGCTCCTGCAAGACACCAAGTACAGTCCAAGGGCCAGTGCTGTGCTTCAGCAACATCTGTGTAACATTACCTGTACCAAACAATGGGGATTCACTCAACCACTTGTCCTGTGGTGCAAAAAAGGTGGGAGCAAAAAGTATCAGTTTTCTAAGGTTTGCTTAACATAAAGCATGCTTGAAATAAACTGTTAACATGTAGCTGGTTATATTACCTTTAATTGCAGAGATGCTGAAATGAGCAGCTACTTCTCTTCCCCTTGAAAGGGAGGAAGAATTGGAAGCAAATGTAATAGTGTTTTCTTTTAATGTTATTTCTGTATTCCTCAAATATATAAAGCCAGGTTCAGCATTTGATTTCATGTCTAGGAGTCAAGGAAAACAGAGTTCTAAGGTAGATACGGGCTTGATCCAAAGTCCACTGGAGTCATTGGCCGCATTTCCACTGCCCACAGTGAATTTTAGATCAGGCTGCATAGCTGTAAATAAGAAGATTCTCTTGAAGATGAAACATGAAAATTCATGTGAAGTAAGTAAGCACAAAAGAATAAAAGTGGAACTAAATGACATTATCATTACCTCATAGAGTATTTATAAGAACTTAAAATTTTTAAAGCACTGGGGGTTTTTTCTAGTTTCTCCCTGTGTTGTGTAGCCCTGAAGAGCACACAGGGCACGCTGCAGTGATTATGTGTCTTAAGCCTCTGGTACCACTCACTGACTGATAAAGAGGTCAGAAGGGGAGTCTGGGTGATGATAGTGGAGAGAAATGTTCCAGAAGAAGACTTACAAAGGGCTGTGAACTGTGGAAATTCACTCTCTCACTGTCACCAGCTATTAGCAGGGTCATTAATAATACAACTTCCAATGTATAGGTGCATTAGCTGTTGTCATGCTCTAGTAATGAACCCTCCATAGGACAGAGTGATCAGTGTCTTTATACTAGAGGATAGTAATAGGCCTGTACAACTTCTGTCTTCCCTTCACTCTGACTTGCAGAGGGAAAAGAGGTCGTTCACACACACTTTTCTGAAGGAATCATTCCTGAGAGATTTTTTAACTCTTTTATGCATCAGACTTTCATGATGTTTGGGGCAAGCGCTGCACCCAGTCATGTTAACACTTCTGCTTTCAATGTTAACATACTACATGTTCTTCACTTAAGAGTTGTAAATATTCACTGTTGGGTTACTTTTGTTTGAAATTGAGTCATCTGATACTATTTTTATTCTCAATTGCATGATTTCAGTCCCAGAAGAAATTGTATAATTTTCACTTACACACACAGTGGACACTTCTCAGTATGTTGGTGATAATTCAGCTTAAGGTTTGCAAATGGCTCATTTTCAATCTTCACAGCAGAATACCAACTTTTGAAACTTTAAAGCTTAAATTATGTGAACTGGCAACACTACAAGTGTCTTATGTGTTGACCTGGATAGAAAATTGCTGTCAAATTCAAGTGAACCTCTAAAATGTATTTTATTATTTATTTTTGTTCATAATTCAGTAATGACACAGTAGATGACCTGTTCACAGAGTACAGTACATTCTCAAACCAAAGCAGGTATTTTTTAATTGTCATTATAATGCTTTTTTTTTTTTGATAGATTCTGATGAGGGTTCTGATGAGAAATATGTTTTTCTTACGAGAGAAAATTGTCATTTGACCCCTAGAAAGAAAGAGAAATAAGCAACTTGCAATGAGGCAATGATAAAATGCAAATTTGTGGTTGAAATAGAGAGATGTTTGGCATATTTCTTTGTACATTTAGTGAACTCAGCAGAAAACCAGTCTTTAAAAAAAGCCATGGCATTCCTATTTCTGTCCTACAGATCCTAGTGTTGATAACCTGAGCTGAAATACAAAGCTCCAATGAAATCTATGAGGATATATTACAGTTCTGTGAGCAACTCAAATGATATTTAAGTCTTTGGGGGAATGTACCAAAT
This sequence comes from Promerops cafer, assembly GCA_013398275.1. Lineage (NCBI taxonomy): Eukaryota > Metazoa > Chordata > Aves > Passeriformes > Nectariniidae > Promerops > Promerops cafer. The sequence continues at coordinate 2,969,161 of VZSE01008641.1, forward strand.
TATGAATCTATTTCAAATTCCAGAAAATCAGAACTGAAAAAATAATCCAAGAATCTTCTAAAACTGCAATGAAATAAATATGCTTATGCCATTTGCTATTTCCCTTTGGCATTTCAGTCTTTCCTTAAACATAGAAGTGACTGTATTTCACTGGCATAAATGCCCAGGGAAAAGGAATTTATAATAAAGTTGATTGACTATTCTCCCATAAGACTATTCCAAAAAATGCATGTGCAACAGTTCTTGCAGGAAATGCTTTCCTGTTTATCAAACTCAGATAACAGCAGTGACATCATATCATGCCAGAAGCCTGTCACCAGCTCAAATTTTTGCAGATAGGCAATTTATAGCAAACAAGTTTTGAAGCAAGTATATTCAGGGGAAAGTATCACTGTGAAAAATTCAGTATTTCTGTGGGTTGTCTCAGAATCAGAAAAGATGTCTAGAAAAATTAATACTTTATACCTTGAATTTTTAGCAAGGGTCTAAAAGCACAGTGACAATGGAAATACTTAGCTGGAAGTTTTTCAGAGCCTTTCCATGATGCTTGTACAGGCATGCCTGGAGCACATGTCTGAACTTACTGTCACTGTGGTTTCCATCCATCGTAAACACTGGGGATGTCATGTTTGGCCATGGCAGAAGCATGGAGCTGGCACAGCAAGATAAGTCAGCAGGTGGAATTTCTGTGACTAAAAGCAGAGGAAGCCTTATGGCACAGCATTCACGACACAAAAGCTTTTGTGTTTCTAATGGGGGTCTAGGATTTTATGAGTAGGGGAAGCTAAAGACTTCCTCTCATATTTTCATTAGATGTTGACCAAACACCTGGGAAGAAACCTTCCATGTATTATTTAAAATGGATCTAAATAAGCAAGAAAAATATTTAGGTCTGGTGACCTGATGGGTAAAGAAAAAAGAAACAGGGATGCCCCTGGAAGGAGGTGTCTCCTGATGGGAAGTCAGTGGAAAGATGGTACATAAAGGTGCTTGTGCCTGCTCTCTTAGGGCTCTTTCGCTCCTCTCCAATATGGAAAGCCACAGAGAAGAATCTGCTGATACTGCAATTTTATTTTCTCTTAGTTTTGGCTCAAGCACTTGATACCAATGGCACTGTCTATTTTTCTTAGTTAGCAGGGCAGGGTCTGTTCAATCCTCCTTTTGCAGCCATTGGAAGACAAAACCATTCCTGTCTCACTCTGCTTGATCTAGATCTTCTCTTAACTGCTGTGCTGTATGTTATTGAAAAGGGATAGGTTAAATACTCTGCCATATACAGTACATGATAGTGCTCGAGTTACTGCTGGCTGAGGGCTAGAAAGAGACTATATGTCTGGATTGCTACTTTATAGCCAAAAGCAAGCTTCGTATTTTGATTCATCATATGATCCCCCTACTTAGTAAGAAATGAGAGAGCTCTGTTGCGCTCCAAGCTAGAGGAAAGAAGACAAATATTTTCCCTCTTATCCTGGACAAAAAGAGAGCATGTCTTTCCACATGCTGTCTTTAACCTTTGCTGTTCACCTTTTGGTCCCTAAGCTTATTATAACAGCTCAATTCCTCTTATGAAATCACTGTCTTATGTCTTCTGTTTGTCTGGGCCTGTGTAATGTCAGATGCTTCAGACTTTCAGGCTGGCCAGGGTGAAATCAAATCACAGCTTTCTCAAGCTACTAGCTCAGACTCTCTGGCTTACACAGCAGCCATTAAATAACCGTTCTTTGTGAAGCTGCTGGTCCAGTACCAGTGGCTGGGGAAAATCAAAACAAAATAACACTAAGTCTTGTGGTCGTGGAATGACATCACATGTGTTTGGTGTCACACTGGGCACGTTGAGTTGCAGTTTGTTTCCATTCGAGCGGCTTCTTTGGCAGTCATGATGTGCTGATGTGCTGTTGGAAATGATTGTTCAAGGGAAGTCTGTGGGGATGATATTAATGAGTGATTCAGCAAGACTCAGACATTTGCAGAGTTGGCCCTCATGAAGGAGAGCTTATGTTTAAGGAGAGAAGAAAAATGAGGAAAGAGCATGTAGTTTATGGAAAAGACATGAACATGACCATATGAAGGAAAATATGCTGAGAAGAGAGGAAGTACAGGACAGAAAAAGAAAGGAGAATGATGGGATGGCACCAAACACACCAAGAGCACAAGGGCTGACACCGAAGCATTAGATCTTGCTATCACTGAGATAGTTAGAAGAAAGCAGCATACTCCTACTCTATAATAAAAATGGCAGAAGAATTAAGCACAATGCTCTATTTCAAGTGGTCTATGAGACATTCATCTTGTTTAGGGACCTGGACCCTGATTGTAGGTCTTGACATGAAACAACACAACTTATTATGATAACATAGTTTTAAGCTCATGTTAACTATATGAATTTATCTCTCACTAATTATAAAATAACTAGTTATTAAACCCTAAAAAATTCCAACTTTCCAGTTTACCTCAGCTGATAAAAGATTTTTTTTTTTTATTTATTTTTATTTTTTAATACACCATCTGGTATTAGCTGTTTGTCATAGATCTCAATATACTCATCTTATGAAAAATTGCATGCCATCTGCTGGCTTACCTCAGTTACGGTCTGGACACCTACACAGTTGATAGATGGTCCTGTTGCCAGCCCATGTGGCCTGTAAGTGCCTCTCATCAAGCATGATTGAGGAGATCTGCATTTATCAGTCTGCAGCTCTTTAACCTGTTAACACCCATTCTTAACAGGATAATTTCACACTTGAAGTAATCGCATGAAAAAAGTTCCTAAACTAAACTCGAGCAAATTTGGTAGGCCACTATGAGGTCACATTCTTTTCTTAGAGTGCTTTGATCCTACTACAACATCTTTGATCTCCCTGTTTTTTCCTTCTCTTCAATAGTGTAAACCAGAATCTCAATTTCGCTATCAGTTCTCTGTAATACAATCTATGAACCTGGGAACTAGAAATGGAAAAAGCTTTCAGGTGGGAAAGGGAGCTCTAGATGTCTCTGGTTAGCCCTCCTTCTCAAAGCAGGGTCAAGAGCAGCTCACTTAGTACCATGAATCTGTATCCTTTCCTTGCATCTGCAAAATGAACAGCCAGTCCTGTGACTCACCTCCTCCTGAAACCTTTTTGGATCCATAATTACCCACTTATTTCAGTGGGAAGTACTCCTACCAGTGAGTGAATGTAAAGCTCAGCTTTGAGCCCACTGCTGGAGGAAGGCAAGACAGATACCAGATTACCTCCCAATCCTCCTCTCTTCCTTTGCAGAAGATCCACAGGGATAGTCTTTCACCTGTCATTCTTAGCAGGGACATTTCATCATGGCAATGCCTCCTACCTACTCACCAGTAGGGATCTGTCTGCCTGCGAGTATCATTTCCTCCACTGGTCTGCCAGCATCCCAGCCTGTTGACTTTCTGGGCAGGATGCATGGTTCATCTGTTTGCTCAGGTCCTTGCCTGAGGATGTGGTGGTGAACATGTCTAGTTTATCCTGGACAGGACTCTGAGCTGAGCTGACACAGATCAATAGGCCGTTTGTTTTATTTGCAAATTTCTAATGGTAGCTAGAGGCTGGCTGGACACATTTAATAAATAATTATATTAAAAAAAAAGTAAATAAAAAGCCACTCCATTTCACTTGAACTTAATTGGCATAGGAAGAACTCACAAGGGAGCTATGTAAGGTTTTATGGGGGGTTATTTTGACAGAAGCCAACATTTGTCACAAGACAGAAAAAACCCCAAACCCATTGCCAGAACTTTGTTTCTTATTCACACTGCTCTTCTACATTAAAAATCAGCAAATAATGAAATCCAGGCATAAAGAAATAAAAGGATTTATTTGCTCTGAATATAAATTTGTATTTCTTACTTTTCACTCTAATTTTTTCAACTCACAATGTCTGCAATTATTTCAGAACACATTTAGACTGAAAGAGGAGAGGAAATAAGAATATCTAGGATGCAGGGGGAAAGTAATAAGGGGGAAAGGTTAAAAAGTTTAAGAAAGATGAGTGAACAATTTGAGGTGTTGTGGGCTTGTTTCTGGTTTGGTATTCTCTGTACTTACATATTGCGTTTCTTATTCTCTTGTGTCTTAAGTTATATCAGTTACCTAAAGTTTGCAGCTAATTAAGGAAATAACATTCATCAGTTTCAGTACAGCAGACCTTTTTAAATATAGGAGTCTTCAGCTGAAACAAGAGTTCTATCACTGTGTGCTGACAAAGGGGATCCAAGCATAGAGAGCAATTTACTGTTTTCCTTCTGAGTAAAAGATGCTATTCACATAAAACTCATATAGTTATACTTGTGTCTATATTTATAACATAGTTGTCTTTTTCTTTTATTTCTTTGCCACCAGCAGAATCAGCTTTTCCTGAAATGCAAAATATTTCTTTTTCCCTGGCAGTTTCTGGGAGTCTTGTAGTGCTGCCTTTTCCTTGGGCTGCAGTGACACCTAGCGCTCACACCCTTAAGGCCCGAGCAGCCCGTGCCCTTTGGCTTGCGGGGTTTCGAGTCTTTTCTCGTTATTAGGCAATGCCTAACAGTGTCAGCTTCGTCAGTGCAGTGACACCACTGTATTTACAGCAGCTTGGGTCTGCGGGGCGGGGGCTGGGAGTACCTGCAATGGGAACTTTTGTATGGCAGCCTCTGTTGAGGGAGTGCTGGACGAGGGGGGTCGGGGCAGCAGCAGCTTTGTCTCACAGCTGGGATGTTCCCGCATCTCAGCTCAACATGAAAGTGACATTTGGGTTCCTGGCTTAAGGGAGGCTTTTCTTTAATAATAAAAAATTAAGAATCTGGAGTATCTCTAATTCAGTTTGTCATGTAGTTTACAAAATAGCAGCCCTAGCGGGATTCGCTAAGTTCTTGGTCGTGATTTTTCTGCCACTGTATATGTCCAACACTGGCTAGTCAGAAGGATCCTCAGAAAAAGCAGGACACCACTAACCAGCTGGTCTCTTCAATCTAACATCTATAAAGTGCACTCAGGGCTGCTGAGTTTGCAACCAGAGCCCTCAGTGCAGTAAAACCAAAGTTTTCCCCTCTCCAGCCCAGGGCATACATTTCCATAATTTCTCTTCAGTCTGTCTCCACCACTCAGTGCTGTTCAAGTCATCAGGAATCTGCCCAGAGCAGGCAAAAACCAACAGGGTTTACTCTTCCTCCAAAAGCAAAAGCAAAATCAGGACCTCCACTTTGCCACCTTTGTTTCCTGCTATTAACAGCTGGCTGGTAGCCTAAAGATGAGAAAGGCAGAACTGTAGCCCATATTAAAAAAAAAAAAAAAAAAAAAAAAAAAAAAAAAAAAAATCAAGATATCCCAGAGAAAGCATCTTCCATCTGACAGAGGAGGAAAGTCACACTGCAGGGTCTTCTTAGTGGTACCACAGGAATTTAGCTAACCAAGATCTGCTTCTTCTCTTCCCTAGTAACAAATCTCAGTGCAATATGTTATCTCCCATGGTTAGGTGCCATTTCTGCTGATTCTTTTGTTTTTTGGAATCCCAATCACTTTATTCCCATGAAATTCCCTCAAAGCATTGTTATTTCATTATAATTTTTGATAATACAGTAGTGTTTAGAAACTGGGAAGTATACCTTCAAGTAGACTGTGAACCTAGTATCTGCTTTTGCATTACCTGTCCAAACATCAGAGAAGCAACAATTCTTGCCTGTTGACAGACAGTTTTTGTAAACTTCAGCTGCGCTCAGACCATTAGCTCACACTGCTAAAACTCTGAGAAAGGCACACACTGACCCACATCCAAAACAGGGCTCAGCCTTTCAGGAGGGATTCTTTTGTCCCACACTCCTTGACTACTGTCTTCAGAAAGCTGTTCTGGGTTCATAACCACCTTCTCCTCTCGGCCTGTATGAGATGGTGCCATTTGCCACTGGTGGGGCTGAGAAGGACCTGGGCAGCTCTTGGCCAATCATGGCAATTCTGGAATCACAGGAGGGCCCTGGAGCCCAGCCACCGCATCCATGATCCTCCTAGTCCTACTGTAGGACCTCTAACCCCCACTACCCATTTCCCCACCACACAAGTGTGGAGATGTACCTCAATTCAGAAAGAAACACACACTGCTGTGCCCCACCCCTTGCAGCAAGCATAAAATTGAACATGGCTGTGTGAAGCACACAGATACTCCACATCTTTCACTTCGATACAGCTCGATACATCCATGGGACCACTCCTTCCCATGCAGAAAACCAACAGGTCTGTTCTTACACTGTTTCAGGTGTCAAAAGTTTCAATACCAATTTGGAAGCCCTTTTACTATTATGACACTGCTACAAAATCTGTTTCTTTTTAACAGCCTCAAAGCTCAGCCTAGGATCTGGAAGCCAAAGCTGCATTCCTCTGGGCTTGGGACACCCCTTCTTTAATGTGTGGCAGAGTACTTGCTCCTGTTGTGTTAACCACTGTTGCTCAGTGCCTGATTGCCTCTCTGCACCTCCAGGCTGCAGCAAAAGTTGCACAGGTGTGATAAGGTACAACTTTTAACAAGGAGCAGCACCAATTGCTTCACCAAAGTCTTGTAAACTACATCTAAATGGTGGTTCTGCAAAACCTAGGATGTCCTGAATGGGGTCCCCAGGACATATCAGAGGGAATCTTTTCTTCCAGCCATCACTGCCCCCTGAGCACTGCAGTGTCTGCCAGGACCAGGAGGAGCTGCCATGTACCTGGAAGATCTTTCCAGCTTGTCCAGTCAGCAAACCAGAACCCAGACACTTGCATCGAACATCCCAGCTGGAAATATTTACAGCTCTGTGATCTGAAAGCAGCAGAAAGATCCTGTTTACTTTCCATGTTGTCCATGGAGAGATAGGGATGTTTTCAAACTATTCTGCTAACCAAGGGAAGCAAAAGTGATAGTGACTATGATGAGCCTTATAGAAATCACCTTTTCCAGAAAACGCTAGTTCCTTTCTGAAATGGATGAGAGCTCTCATTCTCAACAATAGCAATGCTTCTAATTCCAGTGGTTGTGGAGGAAAGCTAAAAATATATTTCAAGTGTATCATACAGGATCAAAATTGGAAGGCAAAATATACAAATACCTTTTTAAAAAGAAGGATTCAATCTAAAACAATCTCCTTCTTTTTGAAGCCTGAATAATTAATTACATGAATTTATGCTTTGCGTTATTGGAATGGTCAATTGCTGTTAGATACCTATAAGAAGGAGATCTGAGAAGAAATGCATTTCCCTTCTCTTTTTATTGCTTTAAAGCAAAATGCCTCTTCATAACCTTGAACTGTTGTTTGCCATCTCCTCCAAATTAGAAACAGTAGTTCCACAAAATGGAAAATAAGATATGGGCAGGTTTACTGCTTGACTTGCTTGAGTTCTGCTCCCCTCTAGGGCATAAAATATTTTTGCTTCCCATGGGTTAACTGCTTATCTTTTCTGTGCTAAGCTCCCTAGCCATAAACCATGGATAAACATTCATCAATATTGTGAAGCTAATTACATGTTCCAGCCTTAATGATTTTATGATTCTGTGATTCTATGATTAACAGAACTCCATGAAATCTTCCTTGAGCACCATAGATGTTCAAATCTGTGTAAAATACATCGAACAATTTTCGTTCAATTGGCAGCATTATTTTAGATTGCCCTGCTTTGGCCTCAAAGGGCTTCATGTGAGCTGTGGCAAGGACTTGTCACGCAGAACATCTGGAGATGAAATAACATCCATGATGTACTTTTTCAGCTCTTGGCTGAACGAGCTGTACAAATGGCAGGCTTCATCCATGGGGTGAGAGCTACCAGCTGCCAAGGATACAAGTGTGACTTGGAGAAAACTGGTTTCACTCCTAGAAAAACTCTTGTTTAGGTATTTTAGACTTATAAAGCACTGCATTTTCTGTTATCTAATGCTATATACGATAATCAGATATGGCCACAATGTTTTCTCACATATGCCCTCCACTATGGGATTGAAAAATTAGATCCACCATGATTGAAATTTAACATTTTCCATTGCCAGCAGAATCAGTTTTTCTTGGTGACAATAATAGCACAGAAGAATATTCTCAGTTCTTTTGGCACAGAAAATCCTGCCCACATGTTGCACTGTGATGCGGAAGACAATGAGAGAATATATTCAAAAGCCTCTCCAGAATTTCTTTTTGCAGAGCACCCAAAAATGTGAGTAGCTATGCTATCTGCTCACAGCTGTCTTGGGAAAAAAAAAAAAAAAGAAAAAAAAAAGGCATGTAAATACTTAGTGAGGTTAGTAAAAATAGTACAATCTGTAATTGCTGCCCTTGTCAAAACTTCAAAGGGAAAATGTACTGCTTATTTCATTTTTTTCTGGTACAGCTATTTAAAGCTGCTTGATTGTTTATCAAGATGTATCTAACAAGTCTTTTCATAGCTGTGTGACTCCTTTGCCACAGAACCACATTTATCATGCCACTTTTTGTATTTTGCATTTTTTGCATTTCGTATGCGTTACTATCGCACTAAAGGAAGAAAAAAATGTTTGTTCACTTTGGGAGGTACCATCTGGTTTGAGTTTAGTACAAGGAGGAGGAGAGCGTCTCCAGTAGAGAAGGAACTCAAGGTGCCAGGCTGGAAGAGATCTGTCCATGCAAAACCACCCCAGCGGCCCCATCACATCCCCCAAACACAGCTGGCACATGGCAAAGGAGCGCGGAGGGCTCTGCACTCCCGCTCCTGCCAGCCTGGCTCTGGAAGGCAGTCAAAGACTTCTGCCCTCTGGTGTGCTTCTTCAAACACTGCAGCAAACGATTCAGGAGCACAGGACGTCTCCTAAAAGCACCAGCAGAAGTGCAGGTTATGTTGCTTCTGCCAGAGCTCAGAGAAAGCAAGCCCTTTCTGAAATCAAAATGCCACCAGATTAACAAAGGATCTGGAAGCAACATTAAGGGCCTTTGTCTTCCCCTTTTGGAGGCAATGCCAATCCCCAAGACACAAATGAGTGTTGTTTGTTGTTAGGGTAGAACGAGTCACACCTACTGGAGTCACTATCGCCTGACTGGAAGCTTGGCCATTTCAGTGGGCTTGTTTCCCCAGTGTGCTTGTGTCTTCCTTACCATCAGTGCTGATGGGAGTTGAATGTGCAGAGCACAGCTGAAAACCCTTTTACTTTTTTTGCATTTTCTCTAACTTAAGACTGTGCTATTTCTTTTTCTGCAAGCATTTAATAAGAAATTCTGTTGTTGCTACAGAATTCAGTAGAGCTAACTTTTTTAAAAGCAGTCAAAGAGTCCAGAGAGGATGTATTTTCTTCTGTTTTTTCAATAACTCCTATGATTCTCTGGTTCAGTTTATGGAATCCTATCAGTGTCTTCTCTATAAAATTCTAGGAACACTTTCTATTTTCAGTGACTACTACCATCTTTTAAAACTAGGATAAAATGAAAACTGCGTTGCCTACATATTTTATCCATCCTTGCTAATAAATGGATTAATTAATACCATGAAAACTTTCATCTGGCAAGCTTAGTTACAGCACCAACAAAAACTTGCTGCAGAGTCTGCAGGGGAGACTAGAAGTTGAGTCAACCCATCTAAAATCTGATTCAGGGGGATTTATTGATTTCCAGTAACTATAGAGAGGGCTTATAATGCTGCCCCAAGTGCATGTTACTCAGATAATCTTTAAATGAGATGAAACTGGAACTCATGTGTGCAACTGCCCAGCTCTTCTCTGCATGCTGAACAAGGAGCATCTGAAAAGTTGTGTTCAGACATAATGCTGTGTAAAACATAGTCTGGCTTTCATAAGTGGACCTCAAATTAAGTTTCTGTGGGAAGTCTATAAACTTCAGTTCAGGGAAAAGAAACTGCTAGAAATGGGAATTCCTTTTTTTTAATCCTTGAATAATTTTGCAGAGAAATAATAATGCTGTGCTATATTAACCAACACATATGCACTATTTCATATGTCTTTAGTTTTCAAATGTCTTCCCCCAGTGCCATAGTCTCCTGCCAAAGTTTCCCTTCAGGCCACCAGAAGATCCTGCTTCCCAGGTTGGCACATTTCTCCTCAGCCCAGGGCCAAGAATTTCAACCCAGGTTGCAATTACCAGAAGAGCTGTGTTGAGCTTTTCAGCCTCCAAGTAATTCTGAAGTGAAGAAAGCGTTTTAAAAGTGACAGGCTAAATAAGCAATTTTAGTAAAACCAAGATTGTTCTTCTGGGCTTGTGTAGGCAGACCAGAATTAGCTAGCATTTTATTGTAGTGAATGCTGTTCCAATGAATCAACACTACATGCTTTGCAAAAGGTTTGTAAAAATTATTAGCATTTTCAGCTGTTTCCATCTGGAGAGGTCTAGATGGAGGCCCATATTCCAAAAGTGCTGAGTATGAGGGAAAGATGAGATCTAACTATGAAGTTCAAATGGGCTATACATGATTTCAAGAAGCCCCAGGGTTCTAAGCCTGTTAAGACAGAAGAGTTCTTGGGTTATGTCTTGAAGCAGAGTTTGGGTGTATAGAGACCTTTAAGACAAAACTTGATTTGTTTCACCTCTGGAGTTAGGCAGCACCTGAGCTGTGGGTTACAGGATGAAAAATATTACACTTGTGCACTTTAATTCCTGCTTAAACACAATCCAAGATATTAAATATTTGTTCTCATCCAGTAAGTCACATGCAGCTTCATCTAAAAGCAATCGTAACATTCATGGAGTTAATGGAATTTCTCAACAGGATACAAAAATGCAACTGATTATTTTTTTCTTCACAGAAACTTCATGTTGTATAAACCAGTACACAAAATTGTAAGAATCCAGCTCATTCCACCAAGGTCAAATAGAGCAGGTCACTTGGTGAGGAAAACCTAGAATTAGTATCATGAGTGTGCAGTAACTGATTTGTATTGCTCAGCTGACAAACTATGATTCACAACATTTTATTTTAAAATATGTCCGATTTTCCCATAACATAACTCTTTAATAGGTTACTCCTGAATAAGTGGCAAATAAATTGTATTTTTGGATGAGATTTCCTCAGGGGACAAAGCAGTCTCAAGGAAGAGTACCCCCACGAGATAATACACCAAGACTGACATCTAGCAATAAATGAACTTTCTGCTACAAGCACTTACCTCTCTCCATTAGGAAGATACCAGTATAAATAGCTTAGATACCCAACTTTTAGGTAACTGAGCCTAGCTAAGCTCAATGATTCTTGGTACTATTCTGTAAATGCATCCACATATTTTTCTATATAGCAGGAGCTATATAAGTATAATTGTGAGAGATATTATTAGTACTAAGAACTAGAAAAGATTTTTTTACTGCTGCCTACAAAAAATTATCAGCTCACCCTTTCTGAAAAAATATTCCCAAATGTTTTTGGGGTTCTAAGGGTTTCTCTTTCATAGCTTGGAAATTGGTCTTCTTGGTAGATGTTTCAATTTTCACTAGTCAAGGAGACCCAGGGAATTCAACTACCCTTCTCATTCCCAGAATCTGATAGTGATTCAGAATTTATACAGAATTATATTTTGGCTGTACCTTTGGAAGTCTTCCAGCACTGTAACTGTAAGCTTCACAATTTTCCTTTAGTGGGCTTGCTGTGAACAGGCTTTGGGTCCTGGCTGCACTGAGAAAATCTAAGAGGCAGAGTAGGAAGGGAAGGAGTGGGCAGAGGTTTCTCCTCATGCAAGGAAGGCTATTTTGTCGGTACAAACTGATGCAAGTGGGAAATATTGTACTACCAATAACTTCCAGGAAACTCTGGTAGATTCATTGACATGGCTTATGATTCTGTATTTATAAGAGTAAGTGTTCTGGGAGGATACAGGGTCATGAGCCAAAAACATGTTCCCCAGGGAACTGATCCCAGTGGACAGGGAGAGATTGAACTCAGAAGACATTTTTAATCTGCAGTAAGGCCAATAAGAGAGAACACATGCAAGCAGTAGTTAAAAACTTTTGCTAAATGCATAATATTCCATGTTATTGCAATGCAGTTTTCAATTCCCTCTATAGGATCCATATTTTATAGTTAACTCTTCATTTCAGTCTTGTAATTTAAATTCCATGACAATATGTTGAATATTTAAAAAAAAAAAAAATGCCATATTGGGCAAAATTCCTTTCCAAAATGCCTTGTATGTCTTTACCTAAGATACATCAGCTGGTCTGATTTTAACAGCTATTTCATGGTATCACCATCTATGATATATACAAAATAGGTAGAAAAAAAATGCTCCATAATTTTGAAAATTAGTTCACTGACTATTCATACATGGCCAACATATTCCAGACAATTTAGGAAAAAAAGTGAACCTCTAAGACTTGTTCTGATTCTGTCAATAGACTGGGGACGTGTAGATGTGCATACTTTGGGTGCCAAGAATCATTATGGAGAGCACTGGACACATAGTTTGTAATACAAAGTGCTTTCATTTTTGAAGCCCATCTTCTTTAGTACGTTCTTTGCTTGAAGCTGGAAAATTACTTCTTTGCCAAAGGATTTAATTAAAATAATGTCATATCCAAACACAATTTTGAGCATTTATAAAAGCATTTCAATGTATATATTAAGAGCTCCTGCCAAAATATTTTCCAAGAAAAAAAGGCTTTTTGACTAATAGAAATTTTATGCAAGATTTTCCATTTTTTTTTCCAAAAATGTGTTTTAATATTTCCGGTATCAATAACAGCCAGTAACTGTATTGCATAAATATGCATTATTTTAATATCACTTGCAGGAACAGCAATTTCCTGACCATTTCTGTTTTGAAGCATCATTGAACTGATCCTAATGGGTCATTATGACCTGCAGTACCTGATTTCAGTAATGCTGTGACTAAAAGTTGAAATATGTTTTACTTTAAATAGCATTAACCCCAGCTCTTTTGATTCCTCATAGCTTAGATATTGAGTTCAGATATTCATCACTGAAATGCCTGTTTCACTTAACTGCACAGGCAAGTCAATTCCCAAGCCAGTGTTGAAGAGAAAAAAATTATTCAGCAGCAGTGAAAGCATAGATGTGTTAGGTAGAGAAGAAAGGGTTTCTTCTTCACCACAACCTTCCTTTCATAACTTTAGATTTGGGACTTGGACTATGAAGCAAGGGTTAAGAAACAGAAGAGCAATGAAGCATAATATCCAGAACTAGCTGAGGTAAATAACAGATTGAATTCTGACTCCTTCCCAGCTCCTGGGCTGTATTTAGTTTTCTTTACAGTAAACTGCCTATGGAGGAATAAGATGAAAGAAAGATTTTCTATATTAGCAGGAGGATACTCAGAGGTGCTTTATTAGGTTTCAATCCTGGAAGAACCTTTTGAATGAATTCTTCCACTATGCATGCATGTCTGTGGTATAATGAACATCATCTATGTCTCTAAATATATGTCCTCTAGAACCTTTGATCTCTGTATTTTTGAACATGAGTTTTTTCATGATAACAGTATTTCTCACTGTCATGTTATACCTTTCTCTCCTCAAAAAAATTTCCACTTAAAAATTTTACTGCTCCATTTAATGTATGTTGTAGTACTCAACATGTCTTTTCTTTGAAATACTTACAAATAGCAACAACAAAGCCTCAAAAATAGGTAATTTATTTTTTTTGCAAGTGAGAAGAATGAATGAAACTGTCCATACTGATGCATACAGTCTCGGTGAAAATTTTTCTTTTGATCCCAGAACTCTAATAAGCTCTTACTGAATCATACACAACAAGCATATTTTTATGGGTTTTGTTTCTATTAATATAAGCAAATCTTCAGACAGTAACACCGGTCTGATGGCTCTGATGTTGTGTTTTGCACAGTTTGTAAACAATTACATGTCTTCAAAAGTTAAGGTCTAGAAAACACTGTCCAACAGAAGTCTGAGGACTATATCCAACCTGTCCTGATGTTTCAGTCCATCCTTCCCTTTTCCTTATGATTCCAGACAGAGAAATTCTCTTACAAATGAACATTGCTCAGGCACCCCAGATCTTCTCCTTATCACCCATCAGAAAGTTGGAAGTAAGTAGGAAATCACACAGGAATCACTGAAGAGGGTCCAATGGCCTCCCTCCACATTTCCCTTCATCACGTTCCAGCTGCAGCAGCCAATGTGCATTAGCTGGAGAGAAGCCAAATGCACAAAACCAACCTGTCATTAAACACTAGTTCAGTCTCTTGCTAGGGAAGGTTCAATGCAGAACCACATCTGTGTCTTTGGAACCTTAAAAATAATACATGACAATTATTTCAAGAGTGGGGGAATTCAGGGCTAAGGTTTTTGAGTACTTTTCTGATGGAAAGACCTAAATAACACAGTGTCAGAAAATGCAGTTTCTGCCAAACACAAGTTCAAATTCTGATTTTCTGTTCATTGCCAAAAAGCTAGGATCACCTTGGCTACAACTATTTTTACATGTACACGCTGATAATCAGAACATCTTTCTAGAGAATGGAAAGTACCTTTCCTGTTCATAAAGATGTGAAGTGCTTATCCTGAAGGACAAGCAAAAGTTGAAGCAAATGGCTTTATCTTTGATGTTCTGGATCTAATTTGAAAAAACCCATAAGTACGCAACAGAGTGGCTAAGAAAAAAATTGTGAAATACTCATAAAATATGTATGTTTAACATTTTTTAAAATTTTCAGTACTGTTTTAAAATCTAATGGATGCACACTTTTCTTAGTAAGCTGTTTCTGTACAGAAAATATATAAATTCTGTATTTTTTAAATAAGGAATGACTTCCCTGGTAAAACAACCAGAGGGAATGCAATAAACCGGAAATAATCACCACTTAATTGAGGTCCAAAGTTCTCCTTACAGAAAGAAGTCCAATTTCCACCCCCGCCAGCCCAAAGCCCTGTGCCTTCCAGCATATCTACAACCACTGCAGCCGCTGCCCAGGTATGAGGGGGAGGGATGCTATATATCAGTGCATGCACAGGGTGCAGTGTCTACCCTGTTCCCTTTCAGTGACCAGCCAGGGGTTGCCCCTTTGCCTTGCTGTGCCTGCCCTGCCTTGGCTGAAGGAGAGCCCTGAGCTGGGAAAGTCTTCTGTAGCATGAGGCCATGACCCAGTGGGGAGGAAGCCTGCAGCGAGGGCAGATATTAGCAGATGCCTGGAAGAAGCAGAAAATGACAGAGACAAGTCTTTGAAGCAAGAAATTCTTAGCGACCCAGAGACACCAAGGGTGTGGTTGTGCAAGACAGCTGGGTCAATCTGACAGCTTGCTGCCACCAGAAGTGAGTGTTTTGTGCTGTTTCAGAAAGCTGGGGGTGTCTAACAAACAGAAGAGCTTATGTAAAAGAGAAGCAGACAACTGCAGTCGAAGCAAGAAGTAAGCCTAGCCTTTGGGGCAGCCATGAGCTCAGATTTCGCAGGAATATTCAGCCTGCGTGGGGCCTGCTGCAACCCAAAATGCCACAAAATGTTGCTGGACTGAGACAAAGAATGTGAGGAGAAAGTTCTGTTATATTTTTATGTTCTCACTCAGAAAAAACTGAGTTTCTGTATTTTAAACATTGATTGTCCTAGTTTAGCTAAATGTAAATGTAGCTTTTAGAAATTTACAGTCCTCTCAGCGATTATGGTCTGTCCACTGTAAAAAAAAAAAAAAAAAAAAAAAAAGTCTAGTTAGGATCTCCTCTAAGCTTTGGACAACTGAAAATCCAAAATTAGTTTAAAGATATCCTAGTCTGGATTACTTGGGAGGAAAGAGGCCAGGGAGCAGCTCCGCACGGGAATTTGAGGGAACGTTTGTCTTTGGCAGGGATGAGTGAAGGCAACAGTAGCCTATGGAGCCACTACTGGAAAAGAATGTGTGTCCTTAGTCTTTGTAAATGGCCCTTTATCACTTCACATTCAGAAATGTATAATAACCCCTTTAAAGCCTACATACAGTCTCAGATTAGACACTTTATACAGGAAATTAAAAACTAATCTGTATGAAAATACTATATAGTTTCAGATAAAATCAAAAAGATTTAGCCTTACTTCGAAAAGGCACAAACAGGGCAAGACATGAGACTGAATTATCTTCTGAAAGGTAGTTTTTTCATTCTCTTTAATGGGACTGGAAGTGAATACAAAGTAAGCATTTTACTAGAAAAAAATAGTTCCATGAACTATAGATGAAACGAAATAAAACAAAGGAAAAGGATTTAAAACTGCATACCTTAGGAAGGGACTTTCATTACAGACAAGGTTTCCAGCTTGTACACCCATAAGCATTCATAGACTGAGAGGTCAGAAGGAAATCCTTTAAGCAGCATAACATCAGATGAGAAACTATAAGATTTCACAAGTCAGCGAAGACTGATGACTGTATTTCTAGAAGTAAATCCAAAACAGCCTGGAATCACAACTTTGTCAAAAGGAAATAAAATTGATCAACTTCAGAAAAAAAAAAATTTAAAAATTGGAGGAATCAGTCAAAAGTAACAGTCTTCACAGAATAAAATTATTCTGGTTCCATCCAAGGCTTTCACTAGTTTTCAGAAGAGTTTCTGTGCAACCATTACCTTGTCTCCTAATAACCAAATCCAGTTTCAGCCTTTTAATCATCAAGAGAGTCTGAGCTCGTCTCCCCAAGTCATATTGCAATAATTTCTGTGAAAAATGTTGTTTGGAAGCCAAAAGTCCTTTCTCTCTGTAGACCTGAAAGTTAGGCTGCACCCCTCTCAGCTTACCTGTAATTCACCACCACATCATCTAATTAAGTGAGTTGAATCTTGAGCATATTTTATTTAAAATAAGTCATATAAAGCATTTTATAACCCAGTTTTTTTAAGATTGGTTGAAAATTTGAGATGCTACAACTCAGACATCATATTATCCCTAAATTACCTATGATATTTATATAAGACAATTTTATACCTTTTCTGTCTGAGAAAAAAAAAGAATTTAAGTGGAGCATTGAGGAGATGTAATGCAGATCAAATATCAACCCCCTTTTTTTTTTTTTTTCCATCAAATGGCCTGTTAAATTGTTTCTCTAAGTGATTTGGAGAATACGTGGAGATAACCAGTAAACCCAAATGCTGGGACTGAAAGGCATGGGAAGGGAGAGGAAAAGGGTCCAAGAGTCTGGGTGGCAGGTGAGCCTGTATCTCCACCCAGCACCAAGAAATTACCTACATCCTGCAATGAAGAAAGCCTATGGAAGCACCCTCTACCTTCCTCCAGGGAGCAACCCTGTGCCTCCACAGAAATCTGAAGTCATCATTAATCAGTCATGGGCATTTGTTGCTGTGTTATGTGCAGCCACACAATTCTGTACTGCATCAATGGACACTTCATCAAGCAAGAAAGACTCACCCATTTTAGGAAAGCTGGTGAGGATCACATCATCGCTTCTGGTTTATAAGAACTTCAGAGTTTCCCAAGTTTCTGGGCTGCTAAGGGCCCTTAGGCTGCAAAAAATCTTTGCAGAATTAAAAATCAAACCAACAGACCTTAAGATGTCACCTCTTTATCTTAATAAATGCCTTTTGAATATTTCAGTTGTTTTTTTTTTTTTTTTTCAATTTCTGGTCAGGCTTGTTGCCTTCTTTAACTCCTTGTTCAACTCCTTGCAGACATGGAGATTACACAGTGTTTTCTGTTGTCTAGATAGCTTTTGATGTCACCATATAGTAAATTGTATAGGGTCTGTACAAAGTAACAGGTAAAAATGTTGCTAATTCCAAAAATTACGGGTCATGATGGCTTGCCTCTTTTCATCCATGGAAGCCCAGAATAAGAAAAAGTCCTACTCTTCTGGAAATAGAAACCTGCAAACCCAGAATCATAAGGTTCAAACAAGCATACCACTCCACACAGAGCTTTTTTACATGTGCAGCTCCTGCACACACATTTAGAGAATCTGCCTGGGAAGCAGGCTTTGAGTGGCCCTTCAGAGCTGAATCTGCATCACTTCCCATTACCCCTGTCACACAGACGGGGAACGCAGGGCTTGGCAGCCAGAGCACATCCCACTGTCCAGCCAGGGGGATGCACAGCAGCCAGGGGCATTTGGGCAGCCCCAGCCCAGGCATCGGACACTCTCCTGGGCAAGGTGATGGGCGGAGGATTGGCCGGGATGTGGGTCTGTGGATGGGTCCAGCTTGGCAGGGCCAGTGGCCACACAGGGCCACTGTGAGGAGCTGAAGCCTGACCCTGCTGCACCACCACTGGAGCAGGGGCTGAGAGCCTGGAGCAGGGGTTGACATGGAGTCATGGGCAGGGTAGGGGTAGTCCCAAGGAGCTGTGCAAGGAGAGTCAGGGACTTTGACAGGGACTTAGAAATTTACCAGTTTTGTTAATTACATTTGTGGTTGCTGGTTGCTCAGTATTTAATCTTAGTTCAGTGTTGGAGTCCTGCTGGTATATCTACCCAGGAATATGGCAGAGGAATGCCTCTTCCAAGGAGCCAAATTCTGTTTGCCAGACAGACACCCCCTTGGCTATTCTGGTTTCCTATGAGGCTGGTTGTAACAAGGGGTCATGCAACACATTCTGCATCGATGTAGCAAGGACATCAACATCAGCAAGGAGGGTGTGGAAAACATACCTATGTAGCATAAGTGTATTTATTGTCAAATAAATGCCACTCTCATAGTTTAGCTAGTTTAGCTTAGGGACATCAAGGGGCTTCTTTCCTTCAGTCCTCCCATTTGAATGTCGTGGTTCTTCCTACTTGCCACTTACCTTCCCAGAGAGTCCAACAGGAGCAAAACACTCCAGAAAGCATATAGCTGTTCATTACTTAAGAGCTCATGGCTCTTTGAGCTTGAGGAGTTCCACCCTTTGCCATACCAATGTGTGAAGTTTGCCAAAGTGTCAAAGACCTTTCTGACCTGCCAACACTCTGGTAGCTGTGATGGATCTAAACCCAGACTAACATATTCTACCCATACATAGACATTTGGTGGTTAAGACCCACACGATATATCCATGTCAAGTCCATCTGTGCCAGAGGAGAGGTTCTTTGTTGATCCCTCTGTCTCACCAACAAGACCTGCAGGGACCTCATTCATTGTTTCAGGCCAAGAAGCAGAGACAGGGATGCCACCAGACTGGTGCTATGATGTCTGTGCACCATCTCCCTCCTGAAAGGATGCCAGGCATTCACTTGAGCTATACACACAATTTATTTGGTTACATCAATCAAAGCACAAGCTCTAGACCCTGGACACACCTAAGAATTACCTACCAAATTCTTGGAGGTGCCAGATAGTTCTCAGAGGGGTTTCTCTCTTCTCTCATGGGAAGGAAAAATGGGGACTATCCACCTTTGGACAATCACCTTTGGAACATGACTTGCTGTCATGCTATTCATCTGCTTATTTTCAGGCCTTGCAGTACACATCATATTTTATCTTTGCTGCCATCTTTGTTCCTCCTAGGGAATCGTGAAATTTCCAGTACATTTCTTCATTTTGAGCTTTAGAGAAGCCATCTCTCCAGTTTCCAACAACCCCTGTGTACAAATACCAAAAACTGAAGGAAAATGCTCCTGAGAGAAAATAATATCTAGGCAGCAGTTGGGCAGAGTCATTGACTACATAAGGCAGGGAGGATCACATTAATTGCCCTGAGAGGTCTGATTGCCTGGGAGAGGAAAGGTATTAAAGATCAGAAGCAAAGGCTAGCCAGACAACAGGGAGCATTGCTGGCTAGCTGCCTGCAAGCTCTCCCTCCCCAGAAGGGGATTTCCAAGGTGACTTCATGAAGGTTTTACACAGAAAAAAAAGGGGAATCTGGTTTTGTCTCAAGGGAAGGCTCATTCGTGAATTACTTCCTCTGGAGGGGGAATTTTTTTTGTGGTAGGTGGTAGAGAGGAGAGTGGCTAAATCCTTCTTCCTCCAAGGAGTGGTGAAAGAAATGGATTTTAAAAACCCCATGCTCACAGTATTCAGAAACCAAAGACTCTTGAGGTCGTGGGGAACAGGAAGGCTGCCAGAGCTCTGATCCCGGCCCCAGGTCTGTGAGAGACCATCTCTGGGTCTGACACCACTGACATGTCCATTGAGAGGAGCTCTTGCTGAGTAGGTAACAGGAAGATGCCTTTGAGGCCAGAGCAGTGAGCAATGCATTCCTTTGAGGTTCAAGAGACTCTTGTCCCATTAGCACGTCTCCTCCAAAAGGTGACTTTGATGAAGTGACACATGCAGCCTCATCTCCTGAACAACAGGAAACAGCTGCATCACATCATGGAGTAACGAAGAGTTACATAGAGCCCAGGAAGTTTTGGTGCATAACTGCTGCCATAACCTCACCAGTGCTGGCCCTCACTTACCTAAATAACGAGGTAAGTTACAGAAAAAGACAGCAACACAGAAGCAATGGCTGAGGACATTAAGACTGGCACTCTGATCAAGTTTCTGATAAACAGCCCCCAAATCCTGTCAACAGCAGAAGCTTTCTGTACAGGTGGCACCACAGGGGAGAACTTACCCAGAGAGTCCAATGAGTTCACGGCTAAGTAACATGCTCAAAACTCCTTCTGGAGTTCTCCTTCAGAAGGTAGATCTCCATTTGCAGAGACTTACCTTTACGGAAGAGGACGTCCCCAAACTTCCCATGGGTTTCATTGGATTTCTCTTTCATAGCTTTGAAACTGGTCTTCTTGGCAATTCTGGAAAAATCTTCCTCACACAGGGAAAATCCATAGAAGGAAGCAATTTTTTTCATCCCCAGTATAGGGTCCTGTCCAAAGAAGCATAACACAGAGGTGAAACCAAGAGATTTCACACTGTGGCCGTGGCATAGAGCCAGCGCCCTGTGGGAAGCCCAGCAGGCGAAGCTGTCTCCCACAATGTCACCAAGGAATTCCAAGAGCTCTAACAGAAAACCCTTCAGGCCAGGAAACCTACTCATGCTGGCCTCAGTTTCAAGGCCTTTTCTTCTTTCCCAAAATCTTTGCCTCTGCCAGATAAAATTCCTTTCACAAATAGGCAAAGCTATCCTCCTCTTAACCTCCATGGGCTTCCCCCAAACATAAATGAATGACTCAGAAAGGCACATCCTTCTAAAGGGGCAGACAGACTTGCCTGAAGAATTTCTACTTTCCCACACCCGTACGTATCAGGAGGCATACACAGCACACTCATCAAGGAAGAGCTGGGTGAAATGCCACACCTCTTTGAGTTCCTCGTAGCTTATTGTCATGATCCTCTCGTTGTCAATGTATTTGTTCCATTCCCCTAGGTAGTCAAAGTAGGATCCCCAGGCCACTGCAAACAAAGAAGAGGCATAACTGTCTACAGTACTCCCCAGTACAGGCCCTCAACCAAATCAGAGGAGTCAGCCCGAACAGCTTTCTAAGTGTGGCTTTAGAATGGTGAAGGAGTGACCTGCTCAACACGTCTGTTTATTTCTCCTGAGGTCAGTGCAGAATGGCCCAGGTCTGGCCACTTGATACAGCAAACCACAAGCTCTCCTGTGGGAATGGAAAAGTCAGTCTAAAGCTTTCTCATGATCTCTCCATTCTAAGTGAGAGACGAAAATCTGATTCTCTGGTACTCCATTTCTGCCATAACAGGGGCCTGTCTGCCTGTTCTGAGACTGTCCTGGTAAGGTATGTCACAGAAGGATTCCCATGCACAGGGCCCTGTGTATGCCCCTCATGTTATGAGAAATGCCAGAGGATGTAGGGCAAAGTACATTTTCCATTCATGAAAAGTACAAAGTACTGCAAAGTACTGCAAAGTACTCATCCCAGGAGGCAAAGGACGGCAGCGCTGGTAGGTTGTTGCAGAAGTGGTAATAGGAGACAGCTGTGTCCTTGGGGTTCCGAACTAGCACAAGGATCTAGAGGAAGAAAACACATCTTTTGACTGACCAAAATGCCATCTTCTCGACATGTCAAGTAGAGTCATTGAATCACAGAATCATTTAGGTCATCACGTCCAACCATTAACCAAGCACTACCAAGTCCATCATTAACCATGTCCATAAGTACCAGATCTACATATTTTTTAAATCTCTCCAGGAAGAGTGACTCAAACACTTCCCTGGCAGCCAGTTCCAATGTTCAGCAACCCTTTCTATGAAGAAATTTTTTCTGATATCCAGATCTAAATCTCCTTCAGTGCAACTTGAGGTCATTTCCTTTTGTCCTGTAACTCAGTACTCAGAGAAGAGACCAAGCTCCCTTTAGGTGGTTGTATAGAATGGCAAGGTCCCCCCTGAGCCTCCTGTTCTCCAAGCTAACAAACTCCAGCTCTCTCAGCTGCTTCTCCTAAGACCTGTGCTCCAAACCCTTCAGCAGCTCCATTGCCTTGCTCTGGACTCACTCCAGGACCCCTGTCCTGCTTGTAGTGAGAGGCCTGAAACCAGACCCAGTACTCAAGGTGTGTCACTTACTAGTGCCAAGTACAGGGGGAAAATCACTGCCCTGGTCATGCTGACCACACTATTATTGATCCAGGCCAGGATGCCACTGGCTTTCTTGTCCACCCAGGCGCATTTCTGGATCATGTTCAGCCACTGTCAACCAGCACCCCCAGGTCCTTTTCTACTGGGCAGCTTTCTAGCCACTCTGCCCCCAGCCTTTAGTGCTGCATGGGGTTGTTGTGACCCCCATTTTGTAGGACCCAGTACATACCTTGTTTAACCTCATACAATTGGCCTCAGCCCATTATCTGTTCAAATCCCTCTGCAGAGTCTCCTACCCTCCAGCAAATCAACACTCCCACCCAACTTGCTGTCATCTGCAAGCTTACTTGTCCACTAAAATTCACCAGACCATACAATTCTGGTCTAATTCCTTTTCTTGACTAAGAAATCAGAGCTTTGGCAGATCACTTGTTGCTAATGTAAGCTTCAGGCTGAAAACAAGAAGCTTTTCAGTGATTCCCTCAAGACAGTTCTGACCTAGTTCCAATCCAGAGAAATGAGTTCATGATCTACTGAACAAAAGAGACACAGTCTAGAGACATAGTCTCTAGATGTACCCTAGCTTCTCTCTGCAGTAATTCCCATCTAAGGTCATCTTAGCCCCAGCCTATGTTGGGCTTTCCACAGGTACCCTCATTTTGAAGGTAAGTTAAACCAGACAGAATTACTCCTTGCATTGCTCAGTTTTCTACCACCTGGAAGCATCTTTCTGAAGGAGATCTGAAAGGACAGTGACGCTCAGCAACAAGCCCACCAATAGTCAGGAAAGCTGCTGCTGGAAGAGTATGTTTGTTCACAGCCTTGGCACACAGAGCTGTCTCTTCAGCCTTGGAAATGTGTCTGTGTACTGACCAGCTCAGGTGAAAATGCAGAAAAGACACCTCACACAGAGGAAAGCTAATTTAAGGTGGAAAGCTTTTGCAGTGTGATGCAAAGAGAAGACTCACCTTAGCCTTGCTTTGGAAAATGGATGGAGGCAGGAGATCAGGTCTCAGATGGGTTACTATAATTCTTCTGGAAGGAAGCTGCTTCAACCTCTTTAAAGAAAGTAAGAAATGTGACAAGACAGAAGTAGCTTATTCAGCGAGTTGTGCCTATTCAGTAATTGTGGGTTATAAGAAAAGGTGAGACCAGAGAACTATCTTATCCCTTGGAAAACCCACAGGGATGCACTGGTGGTGTAGGCTTCTGCCAACCTCTGCCACCAAGCACCATCTCACATGACACAGGCCTAAGAACAGGACACCCTAGAAAAAGATCTTACTAATCAAACTCACTGGGTCTATGGCAGGAGGACCCGGTGCCTTCTCAGCCCTGTCTCCCATCTGAGGCCCTTGTGTTGGGACACCAGAGGCAGTAGCACATGCTACTCCTGCAGACCACAGCTGTTGTTAAGGCTCTAGGCTCTCCATTACCTCTGAGATCAGCCGTTGTCTTTCAGCTATTACTACCTTGTAGGAAGAGCAGTGACAGTATTTTCAGTTCCCGCTTACCTCATATATCCCGGGGTCCCCAAATTCTAGACGCTGAAATGTCTCTAGTTTCTTTTCAGCATTTATTCTCTCTTTCATTTCCTCTTCTGTATATCTGGCATCTGCCAACTCCTTCACCATTTGTTCAAGCCAATTGGTTCCTGAAAGGATAAAGACATCAGTAGGACATCCATTCAACTTCACTTTTTCATGTAAACCTGGCTGATGGTATCCTGTCAAATTGGTTTCAAGTGAACCAGTTTGGCTCAATGTTGTACTTTAACCTTTCAACAAGTGTGTGTGCTGGTTTTCACTGCAATGGAATTAATTTTTCCCCTAGTAGCTGGTATGGAGCTATATATGTGCTGAAAACAATGTTGATAATGCAGAAATGTTTTAGTTACTGCTAGGCAGTAATTACACAGTGTCAAGGCCTTCTCTGATTCTCACACTGCCCTGCCAGAGAGTAGGTGCACAAGAAATTAAAAGGGTACATGGATGGGACAGCTGACCCCAACTGACCCAAAGAGTATTCTGTTCCATATGCAGTCATGCTCAGCAATAAAATTTGAGGGAAGAAGAAGGAAAGAGAGATGCTGAGAGTTAAAGCATTTGTCTTACCCTGTCACCATCATGGGTGATGGAGCCCTGGAGACAGCTGAGCCTTTGACTGCCAGTAGGATAGAACGAATTCCTTACTTTACTTTGCACACATAGCTCTTGCTTTACCTATTTAACTGTCTTTATTTCAACCCATGCTCCTCTCACTCTGTTTCCCTTTCCCATCCTATTGCAGGTGAAAGAGTGAGTGGCCCTGTGGGACCACTGAGTTAAGCTGTGAGTTGCCAGCTGAGGTTAAATCACAGCCCTGGTTAATAATCAGCAAGGGTATGCCTAAGGTCAACAGGGGCAGAGCTGTTAAGCAGATACTGTGAAGTGCTACCCTGCTTGCTTCAGAATCACATCACATTCCTTGGTCGAAGCAGAAGCAGACCTCTAGTGCTCTTTTCAACTCTGGGACTTTTTGGTTACCTCACACTACTCCCTGTGGAAATTACTCAAGAGCTGTGTGGCTCCCAGCACTGGGCCAACTGAGTCAGCTCTTGAAGGTTTCTGCTTTCCTTCCACAGTGCTGTTTTTGGGAACACTCTGTTCCCTCTTCCCAACCAGCTTCAGTCTTTGGTCTCTTCATTATTGACACAGTTCGGCTTCATTCACAATTCCCAGCTAGGCTTCTGTACCTGGCAGCAGAAGGGTCATCAACCAAGCCACCACACCATCACGCTCCTGACACCATCTTTGCACCAGACTTAGTTGTCTTGGCCTCTGCAGCCTGGGAGAACTCGTGGATGAGGGACTGGGTTTGGAGAGCCAAATTTCAGTTTTCAACACCTCCTGCAGCGTTTAGTGGATCCTCACATATATAAACGATTTCTGCTTGCATACAGTCTAAAGGCTGCACATAAAGGTGATGTGATAAGCAAATTAATTTCTGCAAATTACATATTAAGATATTTCTGTAAAATCAACAGGAAAAAAAATTAAGGAGTCTGAAATGCCCACAGTGAAAGAGAGAGAAAATATGTAAAAATCCTTGCGGCATTTGTGTCTTTCCCTCCATTTAGGTACAAAGGAATCACCTGCATTCTGCAATGCAGTAAAAATATGGAAGCAGCAGTTCTGCTCTCATTAGCAGGATATATTCCTTGTATTGCTATTGCAGAGAGTAAGGTAACAGCATACTTTCTTTTATTAGCAAGTGTGGTCAAAATATCAAGGGATGTGATTATCCTGCTTTAGCTGGCACTGGTGTGTTCACCATTTGAATTCTGTGTGCTGTTCCTAGACTGAAGCACAAATGATTTTGAGAATCTGGAGAAAGTCTTGTTGAATTTCCCTGAAACTACTGGGAACTGGAGCAAATGAACTGCATAGAAAGGTTTGCTCAGGCTGGAGATAGAAGAAAAAAGGCATGGGAGACTCTCAGTGCAGTCTTCCACTAATAGAGGTAGTAATGAAGATGGAGACTCTCTCACAACAAGGGGATGTCTGATGGCATCGATATAAAAACAGACAAAGAAAACCCAACCCCCCAAAAACCACTATTGCAGGAAAACACTGCAAAAGATTTCAGTGGGTGGTGAACCTCCATCCTCAAAAGTTTCAAAACCCTTCTGGAAAAGGCCTTGAGCAACCAAACCTAACTTTGGAGGTTAGGTCTTTCCCCTGCTTTGAGCAGGGGGTTGTATTATTTGGGCTCCAGATATGCCTTACAACTTAAATTCATGATTCTTTGAAGTCTGATGTCATCATAAGCTTTTCTCAGGAATTATTGCTGTGTTAAGTGATGGCATTAAATAATCAGCTTCTTGGATTGTAGTACTGTGTACTTGACTACTGATCAAGAAAACACTTACCTGATTTAGGATAACCCACTAGAATCACATCATCATTCCTGGCTTCAAAGGATTTCAGAGCTTCCAAAGTTTCCAGGCTGCTAATTGTAAGCGGGTATAAAATGCCTCTGTAGGAAAACAGCATGTCTTCTGGGGCCATCTTGTAATCCTCTGAAAAACATTTTTCCACTATTTCAATGATTCTTTCACTGTTTCTGGTCATGTCTGTATCCCTGTGTAAACCTTCCCAAAGAGATGCAGGCTTTCTTTCCACAATGCAGAAAAGCTTTATGCACACATGAGTAAATAGGACAGGGCACTCACTCAGGGATGAAGGCGCAAGTCACTGATTAACTCTGTACTCTGTTAAACCCTTTTGACATTACAGAATTCCATGGAGACTGACAATAGTGACCTATGGTCTTTGCTGCAATTGATACTAGGAATAAGAACTATTGGGGCAACAACTAATAGGATTAAAAATGTTAAATTAAACCAAAGAAACACCCGTAAAGGATATTTCCTGAAATATTTATAACTGGTGACTAATGCAGTGCAATTTGCCAACTGTACAAGGAGCATGTATGTAGTAGACACCTGGACAGTGGATCGTAGCCTGGTTTGCTATTGACTCCACTAATGGATACACATCCCAGGATATAGGTCCCTTACAGGCAATGGCTCTGTCCTGCATCCAGTCACTGCAAGGCAATGTCCAGAGCTAAGGACAGGTGTCACCTAAACCAGACTTCTCATGATGAAATAATCATATCTGAGTATTTTACGTCATCAAATCCTACAGGAGGGTCACTTGCATGTGAAGTTTTAATACTTAGGTTATCCATTAGTGTGAATCAAATTCTACTTGTACTACTTCACTTTCATTTTCCTCTCCTCATGTCCATAATTTAGTCTTTGGGTGAAATTGTTCCTTATGGAGTTGTTATTTGTATTCAGGGTGATACCATTTTAGAAGATAAGGAGTGCTGAGATGGTGAAATGGGTATCTCCACTGGTCATCCCAACAGAGACAGGCAATACAGGAAGGTGAATTACCCTGTGAAGGGGCCTTTCACTCTCTTTGATGCCCTTGAACACAGTATGGGTCTCTTTCACTACCCATGTTTCAAACCCTTGTATCCCATCCTTGTGTCTTTCTTCATAAATGGATGTTAGACACTCATTAAACCTATACACAAGATTAATTAAACATGAGACAGTATCAAATCAAAATCATAACTGTAAGACATGGAAGATTGCTTAAAATTACCTACAAAGAATAATTTAAATTTTTTTTTCTGGTCTCCCAAAATGCAGAACCATCAAAATAGACCATTTTATTGGAAATATTTTCTCTATCAGTGCTATTTTACTCTTAAAAGTTGAAGACACTGTTAAAATATTATGCTTTCTGTAAGCTTTGTTTTAGTTATTCTTTTCAGCTTTTTGTCCATGGGCTAACACTGAATTGCAGAGGAAAATTTCCTCCTGTTTTCCAGTACTAAAGAGTAAGGGCATCAAGAAATTAACTTTTTTTTCTCAGGCCAGCTGCCTGAGAAATTTTCTTTGGAGTCAGCTGCCTGAATCCTGAGGGAGCCAGATCAGTATAATACCTCAGCATGAAATTTAGCAGCCTGTCACCTGAGCCACTGGGGGCACAGATGCCTCCAGGTCCTTTAACTCTTAGACTCTGTTCTCTGCTCATGAGCAGGGTCCTCAGTGCTGTCACAGCCATATGTCAGTCTGCTCAGGAGCTGCAGACGAGGGGGGTCAGAGCAGCCCTGTCTCCCTAGAGAGGCTCAGGGCAACCAGGGATCCGGAGTATGCCAGGAAAATCCAAGAAAGAAAACCAAGTCTCAATCCCAGCACCGTCTGTACAGCATCCAAGGTGTCTCGGGGTATGCAGGTCAATGAATGTGGAACAGCTCCTGTGGTCCCCAGGGAAAACTCTGAGTTATTCAGTTAGCCACAGGAAGATCTGCCTTGGATGGAAATGCTGTAATCAGGAGCATTTTGCAGTACATCATAAAGAGAAGATGCACCTCAGTGGAAGACTCACCCTAACTATGCTTTGGAAATGGATTCGGGAAAGGACATGAGGTGGAAGATGGGTTAATATAATTTTTCTGGTTTGTTCATTTTCTTTAAAGCAAACAGAAAATAAATGCAATATAAACATAATTTTCATCTTTTTAGGCATCATAGGCAACAAAATAGAGTAGACCAAAAAGAAAGATACTATTCTTTTTCTTTTTTTTGACAAGTAGTAAGAACCCAGAAGTAATAAATTTTGAGAGCCACTGCTATTGTGTCAGTCAATTATGTCTTACCTTCAAAACAAACCTTACCTTTGAATATTTTGTTCTTTCTAACTGTGTCTTTTATTTTTACATTTTATCTGCTTAGGTGATGGATCTATAAATTGGGTGGGGTTTTTCCTGTTTTTAATTCAACTATACTTACAGAACCTTATTTTGCCATTTTTTTCCAGAACAGGTCCCTGGACGAGTCTGAAATACTGTGTCTAGAGAGGCAAATGCCAATGGCAGTACAAGAGAGCTGGGTAGAGGAATGTCTCACACCATCACTCTTGACAATCCCACTATCTCAATAGAGGCATTTTCAAGAAAGACACAGACAAACCAGAGGGGTTCCAAGAGAGGGCCAAAAAGTTGAGAAGGCTCAGGGACAACTTCATCACCGTCTCCAATACTTAAAGGGCAGCTACAAAAAGGATAAAAGCACCCTATTCACGAGACACCACATGGAAAAGAAAAGAGGCAGTGGGTCCAAGTTGCAACAGGAGAGGTTTAATCTTGATACATGAAGTAAATTCTTTACAGCAAGAACAAGCATTTGCTGGAACAATGCCTCCAGGAAAATGGTAGAATCCTCATCACTGGAGGTTTTTATGATATCTAGATAGAATCTCATCGAGGCTCCCTATCCCATGAAAGGTTGTACAGATGCTTTTTCAAGGTGTCTTCCAACCTGGGCTGCCCTGTGATCCTATAAAAAGCAGTGCCTCTGAGTGAATCTTGCCTGCTAACATCAGCCCATAATATGATATCCATCTTGATATTTTGCATTCAGAAAAGCCTTAAGAATGCCGATCCACATTCCCCTTCTTTCTCCTCTCTCTAGCTTTGATTTAGTTTATGCTGAGTTCATGGAAGACATCCTTTGACATTAGGCTTCTGTCATATCCCTATTTTTACTAGTGATATTTTCTGTGAAGATGTTGCCTGACTTGAAACATTTTTGAAAACAATAATCTGCATACTAATTATAAATAGTCTAGAAAGATAGAATTTGGGTAGAAAGAAAAGGGACATTTCCTTCCAGATGACAGCTGGAACAGAGCTGCTGAGTTTTTGTAAACATGGTTAGTTGACATCTTCAGCAAATGGGTGTAGCCAAAGATCTCACCATAAAACAAAAGGTCATTACTCATCACTGTCACTGTAAAGGCTGCTGCAATGACTCTTACAGTAATTCTAAGGTGTTTGGATCATTTGATCCAGTTTTCCAGTGTATAGCATTCAGATGATCTGAGTCTGCCTTGCAAAGTTCTTGTTCTAACCATATTTCATTACTCTTCAGGCTTTGCAGTACAAGTCATACTTCAACTTTTTTCCAAGTTTGGTTCCTGCTATATGTTCTTCGAATGCTTTGTCCATTTTTTCACTCTGATCTTCAGTGAAAAGATTCTTCCAGTCCCTTATACAACCTTCAAAGAAGTGAAGAAACTCTTGAAAACCAAGAAATTTTACTTTTTATTCTATACAGCTGTCATTTTTATTGCATTGTACACTAAATAGTTTTGATCCATTTTCAAGATGAAACATTTTTCTACACCAATATAATTTTGTGAAATCAGTGGAGTTACATATATATGTGAATAATCTTTTGCTATAATGCAAAAGAACATACTCCTCTTCAGGTGACTGTGTTCAAAAAGGCATCCTAAAATCCTGTTTCCCTACATCTCTCTCCTCTAGTCAGTTATGACTGGCAAAGTGGAAGATCATGAAGAATTGATTAAGAATCATCTGCCAGAAGGCAGAGATGGGTTTCTGCTCCTTTGGCAGCTTGAGTTTTTAACCAGTTACTTCTTTAATGTAAAATGAAGAAATAGATTCTGACAACCAGGTTGCCCTTCTCCTGTCCGTGCTCCCTACACTACACTGCAAAAGTTGTTCCCTTTTGTTACCTCTCTTGTATGTACCTGGATTCTTGCTTGCTTGGCTTGGTTCTAATGCGTAAGAGTGAACTGGCATTTGGCAGTGTCCATCTCAGGAGATTCCTATACTCTCCTAAAAAGTGTGGTCACACCACTCAGGCTGAGTTTGGCCCAGTGCTGCCTGCTCAGGTAAGCCTCTAATGCCTTGGCAATTGGCGATCCAGGCACAGAAGTGGAGAGGAATTCAGACACGTGACAGTTCCTCCTTCCTGCCAGCCATCTCTGAGCCTCTAAAAGTGGCTCTGCTGTGACAGCCTTGGTGGTTATCTTCCTCACCAGTTCTCCTTGAATAGTCTTCTCAAGAAAAGCAGTGATAACCAGCTTGATACTAACTTGCAATGTTAATATGAATGCAAGAAAAAGAACCAGAGGATGGCCCAAGTCCTTGCAAGTGTGACATTTCTACCTCTGAGCCACTTGGAGCTTCCTACCTTTGCGAAAGAAAACATTGCCAAATGACCCATGGGTCTTCTCTGAGTTTTTCTTCATAGACTGGAAGCTGCTCCTCTCTACCACAAGCTGGAGCTCTTCCTCAGTCAGAGGAATTCCAAAGAATGCAGCTATGTTTTTCACAACCAGGGCAGTATTCTGGAAAGAGGAATGCAACATATGACATGACTTTCAAACAAATTACTCTGCTTTCCAAGGTGTCTACACTTCCCTGTATCTGCTGGCTGCATACATAGGATATTCATAGAGTTCACTAGGACTAGAGTGGGCCACAGTGTTTCTCCTCTCCATAATTATTTTGGAGGACATATGAGCTGCTTTCCAGCTCAAGAAGAAGAATTTGTCTCACACACTTTGGATACTCTGCATGCATACAATGGTGAATTGGTTCAGGAAAAAATGTCCCTTGAAGTATAAAGTATTTGTAACTACTGATAACCTTACCTCCTTTAGCTCTTCATAAGTTATTGTCATAATATTTTCTTTGTCAACGTATTTGTTCCATTCAGAAAGGTATTCAAAGTAGCATCCCCAGACAACTAAATAAAACAAAAGGATCCTAAGATGAAGCATAAATTAAGAATTTACAAATTTTACTCATTAAGTTGTGTCAGCCAAGGGCTTTATTAATCATGTCTGTGGCAGAGTTTACACCCTTCTGTGAGAATTATAGATTTTGCTCCAGACTCAGACATATGATAACATTTGTTAGTCAGAAAAATAAAACTTGTTAGTACTTCAAGACAGCTATGAGTCCACCAAAAATCTATCATCTTGCAGACCATCTTGTAAGGCTCCCTTAATCCAGTCTAAAACCTTGTTGAAACCTCCCTTCTGCTGGCCATGTGCTCCACCAAACTTGTAACTTTAAACTAGTGCTATTACTTTTTCTCTTTTTTAATACATTAGACTTAGTCCACTTTTTAATGCACAGACTTAGTCCTAATAATTCATTTCATCCAATTTGGCATGGAGGTGATTATATATCTCCATGGACACAAGATGATGGACATAGTAGAGCAGGGGTAAAGGGGACCCAAGATAGAGATAAGGAAGAACTGCTTCTTCTAGGAAAAATACCAGTTTGTACAAATTAAAGAAGTCTGTGGAAGTGCAGTTTTGACAAATATTTATCCTCAGGCAGTAAGACAAGAATGGTAAACTTCAGTTCAGATTTCTAATTCTGTGTCTTTAATCTCTGCTTTTGTACTGTAAACCAAAAAATCCTAGTGAAGCCGATTTATCAAAGTGCAAGGGGTTTCAGACAAAGACAAATCATTGGATAATTGACACAGAAAAATATACTGTACTTTTCTTTGTCATGAAATCTGTGAAGAAATCATCCCAGGTCTCATAGGAGGGAAGAGTAGCAATGCCATTGGAAAAATGGTAAAAAGATGTAGCTATGTCTTTTGGATTACGAATCAGTAACAATATCTAGAAAAAAATTAAATTAATTATTTATACAGAAAGACATAGCAGACTATAGCATTAATAAAAGAAATAATAATAATATACTTTATAACTACAGTTGGGGATTTCTAATACCTTGTGTGCTACTTGCAGAAGTAGCAATTCCATTCGCAATTCAGAAGGTGCAGTATTTAACTTTGTTTTGGTACCATGACAAGATGGTTGCCTATAATTATTATCTTTTACAGATTAACCAAATTATTTATGCAGAATCTAAGTATGTTTTGCTCAACACAAGCATAGTTCATCATTTTAGTAGCAGGGAAAATTCACAAAAATATTAATTCTCCTTGAAATATGACACATGGAAGCCCTCACTTGCAACAATACCATAAAATTCCTCCCACATGAAATCATATCAAAATACATTTTGCCTCTGGAGGATTTGTTCAAGCCCTGCAACTCTCTTGTGCAGACTGTCACAAAGGTGCCAATAAGGGCAAACTGAGGTTAAGTGAGATGAATGGCAGTACTAAAACAGTCACGTTTAAGAAATGACTAGCCTAATACTCAAGTATAAGAGTGATTCTGAATATTGGTAGAAAAGTTCTACGTTGGCTTTTAAAAAAAAAATCAGTTGAAGTGTTTGCTTTTAATACATTAAAACCAGCACTCACCTTGACGTTGTTTTTGAAGATAGACTTGGGAAGATTTTCAGGACGGAGAAGAGTAATCATAAATCTTGGAGAAGGTAATTTGGTCATTCGCTTAAAGAATTGGAAGGAGGAAAGTGGACGGTTCAGTTAGTACAAGTATTCTTTTCATTAACCTATGCTAAAATATTGCCTTGATAAACTTATCAACAGTTATTGGCTGATAGAAGTGGTTTTTTGGGTATTTTTGTGAGTGTTGCCTGCAATATTAGTGGGCTGCTCAGAGTAGCTCTAATCTTCAAAAGCCCATGAACAACTGGAAAAAGACATTTAGTCCTCTTCAGTGATAATTCTCTTCAGTTCTGTTAGACAAGGGATCAAATCTAGAGGTAGGGTACAGATTAGCTATATGTGAAAGCTGAAGCATCTCAAGGACTCAGAAAGGGGATGAGGAGGAAGAGTTAGTAAAAGAGACAAAAGCTAATATTTCATTATTTGACACTTCATGATGCTCTTCTTAAACACAAGAGATGTTATGTTGAATTTCTGAAGTTCTTATGTATCTCATGGGTATGTGCTTCTCTCACTCCCACTGAAGTGTTCATTTATCCCTCAGTATTTGACAGTCCAGATGAGATTAATCCTGACCAGATGCCACAAAAAGAGAAGTGGAAAAGTTCTTATCAAACAATGGAATAGTTCATACATCATATATTCAGTATTTGAAGCACATAATGTTGGTAATTTCCATATATATTCTCTTCTCACCTCATATTTCTCAGCATCTCCACCTTCAAGGTAGGGGAATTCTTGCTCTTCAGCATTCACACTGCTTTCACTACCTGGTGTTTTCTTTTGAGATATGGCTATCAGGTCAGTTAAGATTTGGCTTAGCCAGTTTGTGCCTGAAAGAAAAAAGATACAGAAGTGCTTGTAAAATTTTTAGAATGGACAGAAATGGATTTACCAGGGAAGTGAAGAAGTGGTAGCCAGTGGTAACCAGGTGAGTTACTTGGCCTCCTTTCATGTGATACAATCACAGCTGGCTATCTGGTCAATCACCTCCCAGGGTTCTACTTTTGCTCCTCATAAGAACATATTTTTCCAACTTGAACAGCTCAGTACACCATAAATTAACTTGTATATTGTAAACTAACTAATAAGGGAAAAGAACCACTAAGATTCAACTAGGAAAACCTGCATTAATGTAATAAATTTTATTGTGACAAATATAAGGGAGACTCGGACAGTAAACCTGTACTTTAAAACCTAATGTATTAAGTGTTTTCTGGTGTGCTGGATCATCTTAGGAAGAAAGATGGGTCACAGTACTTCAGCACAGGAGCAGAACTAGATCTGAAAATTGCACACTCATTTTCTTTAACAATAAGAAAAAACTCTATGTAAGGTGACATTTCCTATAGACACTTACTATCTTTTTATTTAAAAGATAACAAAGAGCCTGCATAGATCTCCCATCACTAATTTACCATTTCCTGACTTCTGTACACTGGGTGCCTACATCTTTCTCACTGCAATCTTAACACCTACATTCAAGTGCATAACATTTCTTCAAAAAGAAAATACTATAAAAAAGCAAAAACTTCACAGTCCTGTCAGGTGTGACTATCTACTGTAAGGCAGTGTGAACCAATTGCTGGAAGAGAGAAACATCTAGATTAAAGTGTATATGAGACACATCTAATCCAAACCTTTGGCTTTCATGTGGACCAGTGCTTTCAGGCAGAAGGAGCAAATATGTAGGGTAAACTTGCAACCCTTACAAAGATGTCCTCTTGATTTCCCAGTAATTAAAGAACAGTGTAATCACTTCAAGGGCTACAAAAATATTTTTGATAGCTATTTCCTGACATCTATGTGAAATAAACTAAAGAATATTCACCATTTGAAGGTACCAAAAGCTCCATTGTAAAAACATAAAGCTCTTAACATAAATGGGAGCAGATAGTGTAATATCAAGAGATCCAGTTACCTCTGATGTAAAAAACTGTATTTTGATTCTCTCCAATTAGTGCATTTAACTTCATAACTATGAAAAGTAAAGACAACAAAAACTTTTGTTTGCTATAGAAGAGAAAATCATACTGTTTTTCTTAGTATTTTGGAAATTTTCCCATATAAAATATTAATAATTAATTTCTTGTGCTTTTTGAAAATGAAAGCAGTTTTACAAAATTTTTTTAACATTCTAAATATTATTATTTAGCATAATATATAATATTATGTATTATATTATATATATTGCATATATTTAGTACAAACCTTGTTACTTGCTATTACAGAACCATATTTATGAAAAAATTAAAATATATTCACCGGATTTAGGGTATGCTGCCAAAATTACATCATCACTTCTGGCTTCAAAGGACTCCAAGGCTTTGAATGCTTCAGGACTGCAAATAGTGATAGGATAGAAAATTCCCTTGTACGAAAAAAGCAGGTCATCACGATGCATTGAGTTGGCAGATTCTACTGCTTTATCTACGAAACTAACAAATGTTTTCCTGGATTTCTCCATTCTTCTTCTTCTCTCTCTCTCTCACACACAGGCTCTGTCACAGTGCAAAATGGTATGTTGAAGGAGAAACCCACAGATTGTCCTCTAATAGGTGCTTGGCTTGTTGTTTGGGGTTTTTTTCTTGACCCTATGAACAATAATTAACTTCTTTCTGAACCTATGGAGAAATATGCAGCTCCAGTGAAAGACCTTAAGTAATATGAACCTTTGAAATCAATAGAAGTTAAACATAAACAAACAAGAAAAGCAGCCATATGCAATTGCATTCTAGGATAAAGGGCTTAGATAATTTCAAAACATCATGCCAAAAAGTCTGTGATTACAACACAGGGTTCATAAACAGAATATAACAAAATACAATGACATGAATTGCAGATTGGAATTTAGATGTCATGATCAAAGGCAGTTCAAGGCAGTTCATCTCTTTCCAGTACTCACTGCTGGGATTTTTTTTTTTTTTTTCTTTATTCTATCACTCATCATTCTCACCAAAGTTAGATAAAATGTGTTGGGATTGGGAGAGAAAATGTTCCATGCATAGAGACTGAGCTGTGTACAGTCCTGTGCGTGTGGCCAACTGCTCCCTGCAGCTGGTGCCCAGGAGGGCACAGGGGCAGAGGTACTCTCTGCCTACTCATCAGACTGCACTACAGAGGTCTGTTTTTCTGGTGATTACATGGAAGTTACTCATTTATACATTTCTTTAATGAGCTCAATTATTGTTTAGCAACTGATCAGTCCTTAGGGAGTTGGTAATAATACAACCTCAGCTACACTGATTAGTGTTTATCATGCACTTCAGATGACAAGCTGCTGACTCCACTGACCCCAGTAAAAGAACTGGCTTTAGGCTCAGGTTCACTATTTAAGTCTCTGGCAAAAGGATGAATGGGTCACAAAATGTGAGAAAATAGTTCCCCTCCGAAATTTATGCCAAGAATTGACATGTTACCCTTTCTTATCTCCATCTTTTCACTGCTGCCTGTTGGACACTGAAAGGAAGAGGACCAGCAACTACATGCTTTTGTCATTTTCTCTCCCTGAGGGATTCAAGCTTGGTCTCCGAGGAACAATGCAGTGCTCATAGGATGATCTAGCCCTACATTTTCACATCTACTTTTTCCAGTCCGTACAAAATCTTTTGCTTTTCCCTTCATCTCTCTTCTTTCTGTAAAATGGTGTGTCAACGTAGAAAGACTACCTATATATATACAGGCATAATCTGAAACAAGTGGGTATCATATGGCCTGATCCATGTGATGAATGATGTGTGCCAAAGGGCAGCCAGCTGGCACAACCTGAACCATTTCACGGACATCAGCTATAAATTGCTGTCCTATGAAATAGCACCTTTGCTGATTCTTGATGTGAAACTAGTCAGCCTAGCAAAACAAAAAACAGCTTACTTATTTTTTCTTCCTTGCCTTCCCTTGGCATTAAACTATCAAGGATTGAACATAAGATAATGTGTTTAATTGGTATTTTTACCTGCTGTCAAAAGAATTAGTTGGGACGGTCCTCCCGAAGGGTGGAAAAAAAGGGAAAATGGCCTGTAAATTATTAGTGTATTTCATGCAATAGCATAGTGTTAGATTAGGGTTTCCAAAATTTAAAAAAAATATTCCAGAGAAACTACCAGAGGATTTCCAGTGTAATTTTGCAAGAAAGGGCAGTCAGGCCAATTATTCCTGGGAAGAATATTTTATCCTTAGGAACCAGAAAAAAAAAGCCAAACCCTGTATTTGTGGAGAAAAAAAACAATTAGAGGACATAAGTCATGAGGAGGGATTTTGAGGGGAGTTAAATTTCTTGATGAAAAAAAGAAGCAGGATCAAGATTTAGTAATGTGAGCCTTTGATACAGCCATCTGCCATGACACCTGAGCTGAGAGATGGGAGGAGTGTACCTAGCCCCATCCATGTGATACAAGACCCTCTGATCCTGCTAACTAGTGAACCCAGAGACTGACAAGAAAGCATCACTTGATTTAAAATTTCTAAGAAGCAGCTTTAAAAATACAGAGATTAAAAACAGATTAAAAACAGATTAAAGGATTTGATTATCTCCAGATTAATGGTATTTGTTGTTCAAGCCACCACAGTTTCTCTGAAGGTTTCTGACTTCCCATGCTTACCAGACCTGGTCCTTCCTGATTGTGGAGCTTTGCAGCAGGAGGCTGGTGACATTTCTGTGATAGCTACAGGACAGTGCCAGCTGGCCCTTACATAGTGGACATCCATTCCCTGTTAAATGAAACAACCTCAGAAGATGAAAGCTTCAAAACATGTACTTCCAAGTGCTAAATAAGAAGAGATATGTTTTTATAATTATTTCTAGGATCTGCATTTATCTCAGTAAAACTCTGGAGAAGGCCTCCATAAATAAGTCCTCTAAAATGACCTACTCAGTTTTTAAATAGTTCCATTAAGATTGATCCATTCAAGAAGGTACCTTAAAACTCCCCTGATCTGCAATAACAATAGCAACAACAATAACAATAACAACAACAACAAAACAACAACAAAAAGAAAGAAAAGGCTGCAGGGGTAGTGATATGCCCTGGGCTTCTGTAAATGAGCCCATGAAAAGCAGGGCTTAAAGTAGATTTTGCTCTACAATGGAAATGTCATATTTGGCATTTTCCCTTTTGAATAATTTAGTGTGTATCTGATCAGAGGAGAATCAAAGCCTTCAAACAGAGCCCAGGGTGGTAGGATGTCTTAGGTTATGTGGCAAAAGCTGTCTGCACACCCACAAAGGAGCACAGCAAAGCAATGAAGGAGGAATGGAAACAGTACCCTGCCCAGATACTCCCATGAAATCAGCTCATCAAAGGCCTGTCTCCACAAGCTCAGAGGAGCTCAGGCAGAGAGGAACGCAAGTTAAGGACTCTCAAAAAGGGACTGGACCCTGTACAAGACCCTTCTATGGCTGTTCCAGGAGAGCTTCAGACCCAGTGTCCTGGTGGGAAGATGACCCATCAAAATGATCAGTGCAGGAGAACCTTTTGAAGGCTGGCAGGTGCTGCTGTCTGGGGGCATAGGCACATAAAGAAATGCAGAGGAACAGTCTTTCGTGATTGCACATGACTTATTATGTCAGGATTACATGACAGGTGTGAAACAACTGCCACTAAACAATTTGTGTACCAGCCTGCATGATACTACTAATGTTGACTTCACAATATAGAAAGTACTGAAACTGAGATGAAAAATAACTAATCCTCAGTACCAGAACTGGGTTGATTTTCTTGACTTCTCTAAAAATCTCTTTGGGCCAGTGAACTAATCTGTTGTAAAATTTTCTAGGATCCTCCTTCATCTTTTCTTTTCCTCTTGAATAGTAGAGTCTTCTTCATTCTGGTCACTTTCCCTGACCAGATCAAAGCTTGTCACAATATCAGATTAGTCCACTATAAATTGTTTACAGAAGCATACTCTGCTCTGTCTTTCTTCTACCTAAAGTTTCCCACGTCTCTTCTAAACTTTCCTCTCAACAGCTTTTCTTTTGGGCTCAGCTTTGCTGTCTTTGGAGAGTTTCCATTCTTGTAATCCCGTCCCTGGAACAAGATAGGAAATAAGCAATTTTCCACAGCTTTCACCATCTCTATTAATATATTAGCTAGTTGCCAAAGTTGCGATGGTGAACTACCCTCTTCCTCCCATTAATACTACACGAGATAATATGAAAGAACAAGCCAGTAAATACAGAGAATGCTATGACACAAAATGCTGGAGAAATAATCTTATACTAACCTAAAGATGTCAGATATATGTTAACAAACTCCCCAAACCATCATCTGGTCTCAGTGATTGCAGAGTTAATTTTCTTCCCAGTAGCTGGCAGAGTGCTGTGTTTTGGATTCAGAATGAGAATAATGTTGATAACACAGTGATGTTTTAGTTGTTGCTCAGCAGTGCTCACCCCAAGTCAAGGACTTTTCAGTTTCCCATGCTCTGCCAGCCAGCAGGTGCACAAGAGCTGGGGGGAAGCACAGCCAGGACAGCTGACCCAAACTGGCCAAAGGGATATTCCATACCCCAGAGAGTGCTGTGCCCAGTAAATGAACTGGGGGGAGTTGGCCAGGAGGGGCCGATCGCTGCTCAGGGATGGAGTGGGCATTGGTCAGTGGGTGGTGAGAAATTGTGTTGTGCAGCTTCTGTTCCTCTTGGGCTTTATTCTCTTTTTCTTTTCAGAATAATTATTAGTTATTATGAATAATATTATTTTGCTTTTATTATAATTTATTTCAATTATTAAGTTGCTCTTATCTCAACACAGTGGTTTAAACTCTATCTGTTTCTCCTCCCCATGCCATCAGTGGAAGGGAAGGGTGAGGAACTGAGTGAGAAGTTGCATGGTACTTAGTTGCTGGCTGGGGTTTAACCCTGACACACCAAAATAAATTTATTTCCTTGCTTGTTTATTTTATCCAATCTTTCCCAACTATATTGGTAAAACTGATTTTAAAAGTTGGAAGTCTCTGGCTAGAACTTCATAAATAAATGTGAGGAGCTAAGCCGGTGACCTCAAGAAATCATTTGTTGCCTCATTGTGCATCTATACAACTTGACGTTAAAAGAGGAAGGGGAGGAAGGAGCAAAGAAGAATGTCACAAAACACTCACCAACATTAAGGAAGACTTTCTGATTCTTGCTAATGCACTAATGTCCCGTTACCTTCAAACCTGTCATTAATCCCACTCTGGTCTATGCCCCTCAAATAATCAAAACTCTGGAGCCTTTAGTACAGAAGTAATTCTATCATTCAAAGTGTAATGTGGCAATACAAATGAGGCTGCATATAAAATGCAAGTGTAAAGTATGCTAAATTAAGCTGATTAAAGAGGCATTTGAAACAGGTCATGCAGATGCATTAAAATAATTTGTCCTGCCACATTCTTTGAAAAATGAAAAAGGCATTTTAATTTTCAGTATATGAATTTGAATGCACAAATCAGGATTATCAATGCAACTTGCTTGGTAGAGCATGAGACATCAGTAGGTATATTCTTGCAGCTCGGGTCTTAAGCATAAGGTGAAAATTAAGTAAGTTCATAGAGAGAAGATAATTTAATTCCTTTTCTGAAGACATTATTTGAACTGGATTTTTTCCACTTGAATTATCAAAGACGTTTAGTTTTATTCAAATATCATGCTATTATGACCAGAAAATCATGCAAAAAGAACTACAAAGTGTTTTTCTCTGATTTTTCACAACACATGTTTCTCAGTGGCTTTTATTGAGTTCCAGTCATGGCACTGTTAATTAATCCCTTAAAAAGTTTAAAGAAGAATTGACAGCTAATGGCCAGTGGGCTAATTCAAATGTTAATTGCCTAGCTACCGGGAAGACATGGGCATGACCAATAACAACCGATGATCTTGGCCCATCATCTAGCAATTCTTTCACCTCCTGGTGCCCTCTGAGGCACCAAGGCATCCAACTGAGCTCCACATGGTGCATTGCAGAGAAAGACAAGGGCTGGAAGCAAAGCTGGGAGGAGGACACACAGCTTTGCATCCATTTCCTCCAACAGGGTATGGAGAGGAGAGAACAGGACACCTGAGTTGATGTAAAGGAACAGAGAGGGAAACAAGACTCTGAGCCTCTTCCTTTGAAATACCTGGTTAACCACACTCTGGTATCACCACTGTGTGATAACTGCTTTTCTGCTGCCTCCAGGGTAAACTTAGCAGCATAGCTCTCTTGGTAGCATCACTGCTAACAAACCCAAGCTTGCTCCAGTGTTTGTGCAGCACTGAGCCTTAGCAAACAATTTTTTCTAGAAGCACCACATGGAGACCGCAATACAAAGACATCGAACCACTTCCTCAGGGGCAAAGATGATGCCAAACAGGCAATTCAAGCCCTAACAGGCTAACAAAGCTACTGTATCAGTATCTGGCTTCCCAATATGTCTTCTGGTAGCCATATAATCAGATTTTTCAAATGTGAATACAGGTATCTCTCAACTGTCCATCTGTCCTCCCCAGCTTCATGCAGTATCTCATCATTAACAAATGCAAGATTCCTGTACTTTTCTTCTTCCTGGGAAACCCATTGCTAATGAATACAAAAGATTATTTCTGCAAAGATGATATGTGCCAGACTAGCTGAAATTCCTCTGCAGTGCTCAGGCAATCCCCAGAGCCAAGCAGTGAGTCCATTTGTGTGCTTGCTTGGATCTTGGCCTGTCTCCCAGGAGTGCTCTGCTGAGGGACTCTCATGGGCCAAATGTCAAGTGTTCACCATAAAGTTTAAAAAAATTTAAAACCCACTATTTTTTTTTAATCCCTTCATAATTTTCTTTTTTCATATGGTCAGCAGGTTTGATTAATATCATAAATTAATTAGTTTGAGCTCCAGCAGGATTCCTTGGCTCTCACCTTTTCTAATTAGATTCCATTCAATACCTCCAGACTAATTCCTAGAGGGGAAAATGGTGTTTGTATTCCACTTGATGTGCCTGACACTGGACAGCTGTCTCTTCAAATCTCCAATCTGAGGCACTTTTATGGCTTAGTGTTATTCAAAATAAACAATACTGTATGATATCAGGAAAAACACAGACACAAACCCATGAAACTTTCTCCCTTCCTTCTGTTTCACATAACTCCTTTTTTCATATCAAGACTCCCTCATCTTCACCATTCACCTTGTTGATCCTAACATGATCTTTCATCTTTCTTTCCATATTCCCTAAGTCAAGTCCATTCCCTAGATGAAGATTTGCTTCACTGTATAAAGTTGAAGAGATTTTACATTCAAAACAGATAAAAATAGTCAGCAGTAGCACAGCTCACCAGACTCACTAATCTGTTCAGGAAATAAATTTCCACACATCACTTGGAAAAGATAAGATTTATCTTATCTTTTCTCAAGTGAGAAAATTATCTCATTTAAGTAATTTTCTGCCAATATTTATAGCTTTTCTGCTTCATAGTAACTCCAAAGTTGCTGCCTTTGAAGAATGAATGCAGATATTTAATGAGGAAACTCCTAACTGCTCACAGCTTTTACCATCCTGTTTTACAGTATTCTTAGACTGATGATATTTTCCTTGATGTACCAGGGATAGCATAGAGGAACTGTTTTTGAAGTTCAGTCCTCCAGGCCTTTCTCTTCCAGCCAATAATGGAGGAGTCCTTTATGACAGTAAGATAGCATAGACACCTGTGTCCAGTCCAGCTTCAAATCTGTCTCACCATATGGCTTGAAAACAGTGTTTACCATTTTATATAGCAATTTTGTAACAGCTGTAGGTGCAGACTGCATCAGAATTGCAGAGATCTAAAAGTCAGTGCAACAAGACGACAAAAATGCTCCTGCTAGTGTAGAGTGTCAAGTTAGTAGATTTTTCACTCCTCATTAATTCCAGTGCTGTTCCCACTTGGTTTCTGTCTCATGACCAGCAGCAGAAGCTACTTGGTAACTGGGGTCCTGCAAAGCCTCAGGAAGGAGTGAGGCCACTGACCAGAGGCAGTGGAGACTAGCTTTGCTGGATCACCCTTTTCTTCAATGAACTGATGACATATTTAAGGTTATGAATGGATTTTACCTGAAAGAGACACAGATAAGAATGATTACAAAGAATTTCAGGTTAAATAGCACGACTCCTTAATGAAGGCCTTTTTATACACAGACCAGATTATATCATGGGAAAACATTTCACTAACTAGGTCTTAACTGCCACACTTCCCAGCTGAGTTCTCACTAACCTTTAGTAGCTGTTGACTTGGGTAAAAGTAGAATGATCTCCAGCTAGGGTGACACATACCAAGTACAAGCACACTGTGGAAGAGGAAGAAATGTAAAAAATATCCTTTTCCCAAAACTTGAATACTATCAGGTTGGAGAGTTGCAGGGTGAGGGAGAAATGAAAAATGTAACTTTGAATAAAGGGATAAAGAGCTGCTCTGAAAAAATGCCCCCATGAGAGAAGCAATAGATTTTATATATCAAAGCACTCTTGTATTAAAAAGCGTATGTATTTTAATGAGTTTTGAATCTTTAATTAATTGATTTGTGAACTTTATTTACTCCACAGAAATATTGACACAACACCTGAAAAGAGCAGGTAGCAAAACCTGTCATCTGTTATGTGGGGAACTAGCTATTGCAGAAGAATACTTGCATAAATGCATGGCAGGTTTCTTGGAAGCACTCTCCCCATGTCTGGAGGGAACTAACAGGACAAAAGCATCATATTTTAACTTGGAGTGCTTGCTACTAAGTGCCACTTGTACATGTCCTCCATTTCCAAACTATGCTTTTCCTCAAAAAAGCTCCCTCCAGTCACTAATACAACTTAAAAAGAATCCTTATTGACACTGTAAGATTTAATGCAAAAAGGAAGTGTTGTTCACATCCCTTTATGTAGGATATGGTTTATAGGAAGGGAAAAATCTACAACATACATTAATACACAAGAAAATAGACAGCTTTACACCAAAGTTTATGGTGTAATTTTTTAATTTGCAAGTAAGAATATCACTTTCCTTTCTCATTCATCTCAAATAAAACATGAAATAAATATTCATGGTTGTAATTGCAACATCATAATTGCATTATTAGTAGTAATTACTATTATTATGATTGTTTTTGTTACTGTTGTTACTATTATTGCTACTGTAATACCTGTTCTGATTATCAGCATTGTTATGACAACTCCCTTTGTGCAGCAAGAAAACATATCTGATTTAGGAAAGCTTGCTAGGATAACATCATCTCTTATAGCTTCAGAGGACCTCATACCTTTGAATACTTCAGAAGTGCAAGACATTGTGGGGTAGGCAGTCCCCTCGTAGGTAAAGACCAGGTCTATCAGCAGCAATCAGTGATTTTTTCAACACACCAGCTAAAACTGTTTCAGACTTTTCTGATCCTTTGTCTTCCCTTTTGCTTTCCAAAATTCCCCATTGATTTTTAACAGTCATGGGCAGCAGAGGAAGGCACATGTTACCTATTTATGGGTTATTTCTAGTCGTGGGTGT
The DNA here is from genome assembly GCA_013398275.1 of Promerops cafer. Taxonomy (NCBI): domain Eukaryota; kingdom Metazoa; phylum Chordata; class Aves; order Passeriformes; family Nectariniidae; genus Promerops; species Promerops cafer. The sequence continues at coordinate 3,013,661 of VZSE01008641.1, forward strand.
TAACCTGGAAGGGTCTTCTCAAGTAAGGGAAAGGGCAGCCCTTCACAGAAAACAATCCTAAACGAGCTGCAGCTGAGTCACTTAAAACTATCTCACTGACACCACTCCACTTAGAAACCCATAGACTCCAGAGAAAATATAAAGGAATCTGTTTTTAATGACAACTCAAATGACAGCTAACATGCATCATATATCGTCTGGTGTTTATTCCAATTTCATCATTGTTAACATGACCTCTGACATATGCTCATTGAACATGAGATAATTAAGGGAAATTAGGCTTCATACTTTGCCTAAAAGTGAATATAACATGGCTGATTAACCTTGGAAGAATGTGGGTGTTTTTCATACACACTGAGGGAGGAGATCCAGAATACCCATATGTGACAAACAATGTAAGACTCTCCATTGATGGTCTTTTCAGTTTACTACAGCAACAGCAGAGATTTGGCCTGGGTATGCAGGCCAAGAAATAGAGGATCCAGAATAAGGGGCAAGGCAGCAGAAATATCAGCATGCTGACAGGGTCCTGAAAAGAGATTTGATGACTGAGAAAATGGACACACATTGCAGTGTCACTCAGGGTCAGATCTCTGTGTCACTGTGAAAAAGGAAGCAGATTAATGGACTCTAAGAAAAGTGCTCCTTGTGTTTTTTAAGACATCTGCCTTTTCCTAAAAAGTATGATTAGCCTGAATAACTTGGGAGTTGGACTAGATGATCATTGAAGTCCCCTTCCAACACAAACCATCCTATGAACTAGTCAGCATTTTATTGCCATTTTAGGCAAGTAAAACATTCCTGGTTGGCATGGAAAGGTGATGGCAGGTCCCATATATAAAGATGGGCAAGTGTACCAGCAGTGTTCTTTTCTCAGAGGTGAACTAAAATGTTTATATTCTGTAAGCAATGATCCATTTGTCAGTGTTTTAAATGGCGAACTAACAATCTGAACTGGTATTCTATCACTGGAAACATTATATAAATGAAGATCTGCCATGCTCTAAAGTAAGAGAAGTCATAGTCCTTGATACATTCTAAAAGTATGTAACCAGTTCAAGCAAAACCCTATTGCAGGACACTACCTTAAAGATAAGGAGCTTTCAAAGGGCAGCAATAGCCCTAGGAAGGTAAATTCTCAGAGGGCTGTGAAGTATAAGAACAGCCAGATTCAAGATGTCTTTAGCTGACAGGTTGGAGACTAGGAAACAATTTTGAATAATTATCACTAAATGCTGGATATTCTGTTGTCCGCACTTGTACCTAGGACACATGGCTAAATGCTTCTTTGGTCTGTTCTATGATCCATATTCTTTAAAGGCTTCATTTTAACTTGGCCTCATGTCAGAGGAGTCTAGCCAGAATCAATATTTATCCTCTAACGCACAAATAAAATAACTAATCTAAAATATTGCTTAAGCTTCAATATGTGCTCTATTATGCAATGTTTGATTGAAGTACACAATTAAGCTCATTCTCAGGTTACAGCTGGTGAAAAGATCAGTTTTCAGGCTTTTATTTCTGTTCTGTTTGCTTAGCTGACAGTTATAATTAAAAATAGAGAGGTTTAGCCGGCTCTAGGTGGATGTACTTATAGGGCCTGTGAGTACTGTTTCATATTATTTTATGAAGAATGGATAATGTCAATTCTGTCAATCATTCCAAAGCCTTTCAGGCTAAGAATTTAACTTGCTGCCAGAGGCTATATTTTTATGAAATTTGACCGAAAATTATCTTGCCACTTTCAAGTATGTGAAAAAATTGTTGGGAAAATAGTTTCTTCCCTTCTTTTTATGGCCATTACGATTAGTACTTAATTACTGAAGTCATGACTGAAGCTTTGACTTAGAGCTTTAGTAGTCATGGTATAATTCATATGAGTTTTATCCAGTTTTATTTTTTTCTGCATGCTCAAAAGAGTAAGATAAAAAATTTTTAAGCCTTACCCTAGTTAGAGCTTTACTGAGCATAGTATAAAGCTCATGAGTTTTATCCAGTTTTATTTTTTTCTGCATGCTCAAAAGAGTAAGATAAAAAATTTTTAAGCCTTACCCTAGTTAGAGCTTTACTGAGCATAGTATAAAGCTCATGAGTTTTATCCAGTTTTATTTTATTCTCCACGCTTTAAAGAGTAAAATAATATTAAATTTTTCCTCTACAGGAAATGTTATCATTATTTATTATCTAAATTACACAAATTTAGCAGAATGGAAACAACAGCTACCACCAGCCTGCTGTTGTCTTACTTTCATAAGTAGCTGAGCTGAAGCTCATCATTGGGCTAAGGAGCAGAAATTTGACATTGTTATTTGTTATTCAATACAGGGCCCTTCATAAAAGCCCAGATCACTAGAGGATATGGGACAAGTAAGGAGCAGAAGAGCTGAGTCCTGGCTCCTGATAATGTTGGGCAGAGTTGCAATCCCATCAGAAGTAACATCTCCAGTCACATATTTGGTTCTTAGCAACGAAAGGGAGACCTTTGCTCAACAGTTAAGCTGCTGAAATAGCCAGGTAGCAGCAACATGGGACTCAGCCTTTTTTAATGACACATATTTGAGCCAATTCAATAGAGGAGATTTTAGCCACCTTTGCCCACATTGTATCACAGAAACACAATGTGCCTGCAACTGAAGAAGGCCCAGGAGATCATTTAGTCCAACTTCATTGCCAAAGCAGTTACTTTTGGTGACCTTGGCAAGAGGCTGAGCAGGACTGTGCCCAGTTGGCTTTGGAATCTGACCAAAGACAGAGATTTCCTAGATCAGATCTTCATCAATTGATGAATCTAGAGCATAATTGATATATATCAAGATTACATAAGCATCAAGGAACTCTGCCTTGATGCTTATGTAATCTTACTGCCGTGAATCACAGCAAAATTATTCCATGTTTATAGGCAATACAGAATGCAAACACATTGTGGAATATACACACACTTAATGTATACTGTCTCGGTTTGGGAGGAAGTGAGTTTTTTGGGAAGTTTTAGTTAAACCAATCAGTGGTCAGATTCGAATATTGACACCTGGTGTGACCACTGAAGAGGTGAGTCACCTCTGAAGACACACGGGGTTAAAAGCAGAGATTTCCCAGAGTTCGCTCTCTTTCGCCCCTGGTAGCCCAGGGAGCGGCACCGTCTCTGCCCCGCCCGGCCACATGGCTGGGTGGGGAGGGGAGCCATGGAGGCCCAGGCTGAGGTAGGCCGGAGCCCCGGAGAGAGAGAAGGTGGAAGGGAATGGAACTGGGCCAGCTCCTGCAGGACTGAGGGGTGGAAAAACACCGAGGTATCTTTTGTTTCCCCGCCCAACCCCAGAAGAGAGAGCGAGCGAGCCTGTGCCGGCAGAGGAGGCGGCGGGGGGGGTGATGCCCAGCATGTGGGAGTGCCACCGTGAGATCTCAGTGCCCTGAGGGCAGCGGAGCTCGGACTTTTAACCCTTTCCTGGGTGAAGGAAACTTTGTGAAACATTAGTCCTCCTGGCTGGTGGTTGGAGAGAGAAGAGAGACAGTCTGGGACCTGAGATGTTAAGAAGATGTGGAAAAGCTGAAGTGGGAGGAGATGATGGAGTGGCTTTTTCAGCTGGACTTTTCTTGTATAGCCATAGACTGAACCAAGCTACCTGTAATACATGAGACTGCATTTGGGTGGATGCTATAGCCTGAGCCAAGAGACTGACCTGCTGTAATGGTATTATATAATGGAGTGAACAGAGGAAGATGAAGAGGGCGTGGTGGTGCCTTCCATCTTCAGGGAGAAGAGCTCTGTTCTTGAGAAAACCCTCGGCCCCAGGGGATGAGAAAATGGGGGGGACTGTTGTCCCAAAAATGAGGCACAGTTGTTTTTCTCGGCACTTGGCAAAGCATCCTTGAAGAGCCCTGAGCAGTTTCGGTCCATGGATGGTGGTGAGAGCACTGTACATGGAAGGAGGATGTCACCATGGCAGAGTTTCTCCAGGCGGTGCCACGTGTGACAAAGAAACATGGGGAGTTTCAACCCTGTTTCGTGGGGAGGACTGTGGTACCAGAGAGACTCCTCTCTCCCCTGATGGACTGAGAATTGATTATCAGGGTGTTGGTAACTTGATCAAGACTCCAAGATTGTTGTCTCACTGTGCTTTGGTGAAATTGGGTGGGAGGAGGAGGAATGGTTTAAAAGGTCTTCATTCTGTTTCCTGTGTGTTTTTGATTTTAGTTTGTAGTTTAATAAAGTTTCTGTTTTTCTCTCTTTTTCTAAGTTTAAGCCTGCTCTGCTCTGTTCCTAGTCACATCTCACAGCAGTTAGTTAAAGAAAATACATTTTCATGGGGGCACTGGCATTGGGCCAGCGCTAAACCATGACATATACCTATTTAATTTATGGAATGTAGAAAAAAATTGGAATTAAGCTAGTAACATGGTTTTGGTGAATTTGTATATAAAGATAGAGAGAAAATACTATTAATATATAACTCTGGAGCTCTAGAGACTTTCAGAGTACTTTCTGATCAAAATTTTTTCATCAGAAAAGTTCTCATCAGCTGTACTGCTGATACCTAAAACGAAAAATCAGGTTACAGATGACACATGGCATGAATCTTGTATTCTGAGAGGGCAGATCTACATGCTGTCCTTCATATTGAAGACTGTGAGCTTCTAGAAAGATTTAGGCACTTTCATTTTAAAAAGAAGTTGAGATGGAATAGGACCAAGAATACTGCCTGGTCCCAAAGATAAAATTCTAATGAACTTATTTTTATAGGAATTGAATAATTTTATGAAACACTGATGATAAAATTAGGCTTAGATTCTTTTCACTTTCTGCACTTACTGGAAACCAGACTAGTTGAATGATTTTGTTTGAGCCCATTATTGCTCTGAACCTGATATTGAGAAAAAACAAAGACAAAAGGACAAAATATGTATGAAAAACATAACTGTTTCAGCATTAAAGAAATAAATGATTTTATCTTCTTTGCTTTCTTAATTTTTAATCATTTTTGCCCTGAGGCCAGAAGTTTATTCCAGTTTATATGGTAATCCAATACCAGACCTCCTGACAAATATTCTTTATCTATATATGATATATGAAGAAGATCATAATAACAAGTCTACTACCAGTCTTCTCAAAACTCTTCATCTACTAACACATACCATCCCAAAAACTTAAATTTCAATAATATCATCACAGTTCAAAGGGACGTTTTACTGGCATGTGCGGACAGTTGTATCTGGGGTAATTTTTCTTTGCAGTAGGGAGAATATTCTCATTCTCTGTAGTTTTTCCTGGCATTTTTTCCAAAATCCAGAATTTACTATTTTCAACGATTTGAACATCCTTCCCTGTTACTAAGATCTGAAGAAAAAAAGCAATTTTTTCGATCCCAGAATCTGGTTCTGAAAAGAAATAGGTGATACTGCAAGTTACTGACATTGAAGATATTTTTTCTTAGTCTTTGGACAAGCTTGAGGCCAGAAATGTGTTTAACAGAGTTATGGGAAATTCAGTTAGATTTTCCAAAACATGTTCCAGTAGTTTGAGTCTTCTTATTTGGTATCCCTGCTCTTATAACTGTGCAAACAGATACTCAAAGATATTAACCAGACTTAGCTCAGAAGTGTGGAGTTCTCAGTATTTGTTTGCTACAATGGAAATGACAAAGTGCCAACACAGTTCTCACAAACTTTCTCACGTGTCTTTCAGGGACTTTCAAAGCTTATCCCGTTTTACCCCAACCTCTTCAGGAAAAAAACAAGGCTTTCCACCAAGAGAGAAAGCACAGAAGAATATGCACATTGGACATCCAGGGAAACTTCGGTCTCCTCTTTCTTCCAATAATTAAATAAATGGCTGCCTTGCTTTTTTCTAATTTTCTGGTATCACCTAAATTGGACGTGGGAAAAGGGGTAGCCTGAGTTGGTCCCAGAGCTGAGATTGTGCAGGGAATAACTGCATCTGTGAAACTGAACTCAATAATCGAGTTAAGGAAGAGAATAGGTGATGCTAGCAGAGGAGACAGAGCTGGTGCATTTTCATGATCAGCCTGGGAAAACACAGACCCGTAGAGGTAGTTGTGCCCCTCTGACTCTCAGGCGCATGAGTTTCCATAGCAACATCGCGCCCCGGGGAGCTGGCACAGGAGATGATGTCACCCACCACCCGCTCGCTACGTCGGAGCGCATCCTGGGCAGCGATCCCTAGTACCGGGACTGGTCGAGGTAGATCCAGCACAGCAAATCCAACAGAATCAGACAGCTCTCGCCCAGCTAGCTCTTCCGAAAAGGAAGATGAGACCACAGCTGCCCTGAATAGGTGAAGGAGGGGAAAGATATCCAGAAGAGCCATAAGGGAACATAGTCCAGTAGCCAAATGTACTAGGTCAAAAAGGGAAAAAAGGGAAGAACCAGTTCTGCAAGGCCCATTATGGCAAGCAGTCGTCAATCAGGGGCCAATATATATAAAGGTTCCATACTCCCTTTTTGAGTTAGAACAGTGGAAAACCACTGTGGGAAAATATAAAGAAAATCCAGATAAAGTAGCAAATTTAGTAGAAAGGGCAATTAACAGAAAAAATCCTGACTGGGCTGATTTGGAATCTATGTTGGACACATTGCTTGATCCCACTGACAGATAAATGGTTAATAAAGCTATTACAACTTCTGTAGAAGCACAGATAGCTGGTGGATCAATCCAGGGTACAGTTGCGGAGGTATTTCCATTAGACAACCTTGGGTGGGACCCTAATGTCCCAGAATTTCATGGTGTATGTGTTAAGACATGGTGTCCCTAAAGCTCTAAATTGGTCAAAGCTTTACAAAGTAAAGCAAAATTATGAGGAATCACCCACTGATTTTTTTAAATAGCTTAAGAGAAACTGCCATCAAATATACAGACCTAGAGCCTGGATCAGCTGATGGGAAGGCACATCTAATTCTCTTGTTTATGGGTCAAGCTACAAATGATATAAGAAGAAAGCTGCAAAAGCTAGACAGGGTTCAAGACATAGATAAATTGGTAGAAGTGGCCCGGAAGGTATATCAGGACAGGGTTCCAAGTGACAGAGTTAGACACCAACCTAGTAAGAAGGTGATTCAGGAGAAGTCATCCAAGAAAACTTCCCCTACGGACAAAGATCAGTGTGCCTATTATAAGAAATGGGGACATTGGAAAAATCACTGTCCAATGTAGAAGCAAAAAGCCCCAGTTATCCAACTCACAGTGACTCATGCTCAGAATGATGGGGACTGAAGGCTTCTCCCTGAGCAGAGTCCTTGGTTATAGCTGAGCTGGGAGAATTGAATTTTTGGTAGATACCAGAGCAGTATATTCTGTATTAAATACTTTAAGAGGAAAACTGAGTCAAGATACTGTACATGTTGATGGGGCAACAGGCGTAAGCAAAACAAGGCCTTTCTTCCAATTTTTAAAATTCAAACTGGAGAAACACTGGGTAGCTCATCAATTCCTTTATATGCCTAACTCTTCCAAACCATTGTTGAGGAGAGATTTGCTAGAGAAATTGGAAGAAGATATTAAATTTAAAAAGGGAAAGGGTGTACACATTGTAATTCCTGAATCTAAATTTTTTGAAGTTGCTGCATTTTTTATACAGGACAAATGTGGTGAAATCCCCATTGAAGCTGAAAATGCGGTCAACCCAATAGTGTGGGCCAGTGATATCCCAGGAAGATCCAAACGGGCAGAACCAGTGAGTATTGCACCCAAACCAGGAGCCACACTGGTAAGGCAAAAACAGTACCCTTTGAAATTAGAGTCATAAAGGATTGGCATCTGTAATTGAAAAATTCCTCCAACATGTGTTATTAGTGCAACGTGAGTCCAAATGCAACATCCCCATACTTGCCGTTAAGAAAGCAGATAGTAAGAGTTATTGATTAGTGCAAGATTTAAAGAGCGATTAACAAAATTACAGAGGACATACACCCAGTGGTAGCCAATCCCTACACCCTTTTGACCACACTGACAGATGAATTAGGGCAGTTTTCAAAGTCTTCAGCTGTTGTAGACCTGAAGGATGCCTTTATGTGCATTTCTGTGCATAAACACAGCCAAGACCTCTTTGCTTTTGAGTGGGAGAATCCCAAGACTGGGAGTAAAAGTCAACTTACTTGGATAGTTCTACCCAGAGGTTTCAAGAATAGCCCAACAATATTTGGAAACCAGCTAGCAAAGTAACTGGAAGATTGAGGAGATAAAAGCCAGGAGGGGTTATTTTTCAATACGAGCACATCCTGATTGCAGCTAGAACCAGAGATGAATATATACAACTTATTGAAAATTTATTAAACTTCTTGGGACTGAGTTGGTACAGAGTTTCTAAAGGCAAAGCACAGATTGATAAAGAAACAGTAGTTTACTTGGGGCTTGAGATCTTTTGTGGACACCGACAGCTCAGCAAAGAATGGAAAGAAACCATCTGCTGACTCCCAGAGCCCCACACTGTAAGAGAAATGCAAGCTTTCATGGGAATGGTAGGTTGGTGTCATTTGTGGATAGCAAATTATGGACTGCTGGTAAAACCCCTATATGGAGCATTAGAAGCAGCGGAAAAAGGAATTATCATACGGACAGAAAGCACTAAAGCATCTTTTAAACAGCTGAAACACTCTCTAATGTCAGCTCCAGCACTGGGACTGCCAGATTTAACTAAACCTTCTGAACTTTTCACATGTGAGAGACCGAATGTAGCTTTGGGGGTACTAGCCCAGTGCCTCGGGAACCAACAGAGGGCTGTGGCCTACTTTTCTAAACAGCTAGACAACATTTCCCAAGGCTGGCCAGTGTGCCTGAAGGCTGTGGCAGCCACTGTCATCTTGATCCAGGAGGCCTGAAAACTCACCCTTGGGCGACACATTGTAGTGTTTGTACCCCAAGCAGTAGCAGCTGTACTTGAACAAAAGGGGGGACATTGGCTGCCTGGCAACCGGATGCTTAAATTCCAATCACTATTATTAGAACAAAACGGTGTTACCCTGAAAACAACTTCTGTTGTTAACCCTGCCATGTTTTTGTCCTCCATCTTAATTCACAATGAGCCTGAACATGATTGTTTACAGACAATTGAAGAGGTCTATTCCAGCCAACCAGACCTGAAGGACGTGCCCCTGGAAAACCCCGACTGGGAGGTTTTTACAGATGGAAGCATCTTTATGAAAAATGGCAAAAGGATGACAGGCTATGCAGTGACCACACAGGATAAGGTGATCGAGGCAAAGGCCCTGCCAGCAGATGTGTCATCATAGAAAGCCAAACTGAATGCACTGATGAGAGCCCTAAACCTGAGTGAAGGAATAAAGGTAAATATATGGACTGACTCTAAATATGCATTTAGTGTTGTCCACGCCCATGGAGCCATCTGGAAGGAGAGAGGACTTCTGAATGCTCAAGGCAATCAAATCAAGCATGCTGAACAAATACTTGCCTGCTTAAAGAGCATTAAAAAACCTGCAGAAGTAGCCATCATGCATTGCAGAGGGCACCAAAGAGGGAAAACCACTCCAGAACTGGGAAATTGCTTTGCTGATGAAGCAGCAAGAGGGATTGCAGAAAAAGGTATTCTCGCAGTAATTCCACAAAGAGAGATTGATTTGTTGGGATTCACCCCAAAATATGATCAAGCAGATCATAAACTAATTAAGTTTCTTAAAACTGAGATCACAGAAAGTGGATGGGCTGTTACACCAGCAAACCAGGTGGTAGTCCCACCCCTGATCCTTAGGGAGCTAGCTCAGAGAGGACATGAAAACACACATTTTGGGGTTGAAAATCTTCTGAAACATCCAAAGAAGGTAGTAATAGGAAAGGGAATGACTGGTATACAATCAGTAGTGAACAAATGTGAAATCTGCTGTAAAAACAACCCTGACACAAAAAAAAAAAAGAGTTCTGTTAGGAGTAACAAAAGCAGGGCAATCTTCCTGGAGATTACTGGCAAATAGATTTTGCAGACTTCCCATGCAAAGAGGTATACCAGTACATACTGGTGCACTAACACAGCCAAGGAAGTAGAGAAAGTTTTGCTCAATCATATAACTCCAAGGTTTGGGGTTCCCTTGGGGATGTCATCAGATAGGGGACCACACTTTGTTGCAACAGTGGTTAAAGAAATTAGTCGGGTTTTAGGAATTACTTGGGATCTGCATACACCTTATAGACCCCAAGAAAGTGGTAAAGTTGAACGTATGAATGGGACTCTCAAAACACAGATTAGCAAAATTTGTCAGGAAACATTTATGACATGGGTTCAGGCTTTGCCTATAGCTTTACTGAGAATCCACATACAACCAAGGTGAAGGGATAACATCAGTCCCTGTGATGCTGTATGGTAGGCCATATCAGATTCCACATATTCCAGGCGAAATTCACATGAGGATGAAACTTGATTTGCAGAAATATCTAATGGCTTTAAGTTCCATTTTGCAGAAGCTCCAGAACTGCATCATGCTATCCAGACCCATAGGACTGGACACACCTGCACATCCGTTCCAGCCTGGAGACTGGCTCTACGTTAAGTGGTGGGACAGTGATCCTCTACAAGCCAAGTGGAGAGGACTATCCCAAGTCCTGCTGACCACCCTCACCACAGTCAATGTTGCTGGCAAAGGACCCCGTATTCACTACTCCAGAGTTAAGAAAGCTTCTGCTCCTGAAACAACTGTAAAAACAGAGACTGATGCAGACAAAAATGTATTTTAAATTATTCCTCTTCTGTGCCTAAAGAAATGTTCACAATAATCATTATTCTTCTTTTCATGATACTCGACTGTGCAAGGCATTACTGCTGTTAGATGTTTATTATTAATATTGTTAGATATTAATCTATTATTAGATATTTAATGTTAGATATTTACTGTTATTAGATATTTATCTAGTATTAGGTGTTTATTTACTATTAGATGTTTATCTGTTGTTAGATGTTTATCATTAGATGTTTATATTGATAGTTGTATATATTGTTAGATGCTTATATGTTATTAAATACCTATTATTAGTAGATATTTAGAATAGAGACTCATCAAGGTAAAGGCCTTGTCAAGCCTCTAAAAGAAGGAAATGATGCCTTAGGTTTTAGCTTTTATATTTTTCAGATTCTGTACTGCTTTAGTGTGCAGTTCTGAGCTTCATATTAAGGCATGGCAAGCTCTCTTCACAATGTAGCTAGACGAAACAATTACTTTCCTAGCTTGGGACCAAGGACAACTGATCCAAATTTCAGGCCCAACAACGTGGACTGAAGAGAGAAAAACAAGAAGGATGGGACTTCATAGCCTCAGGCTATAACTGGACAATTAACTCCAATATGCTAATGGACCAAGAACTTATAAAAGTGAGAGACCTCATGACCAGTCATCCATTTTGTGTCAATTTTCCTTCATCTTGGGTGTAACCCTGGCTGGGCTCTTGTACTGCCCAATGTGTATCCATTGAGACCTTTTAATAAATACCTACTTTATTCTTTAATTCTGTCTAGCCTCTGTTCTAGGTCAGCCTTCACTAGCCATGAATTGAAATTGCAAGATTTCAAAAGGAAGAATTTCCTTTCCAGAAAGGGAATGAAATCTTGAAATTGGAGGACAAATAGTCCAGAAAGGAGATATGGCCAATCAAAAAGGAAATTGAAAAATCCAGAAAATTTGAAATGGAGTGACTACAACCAATTGTACTGAGATGAAATTGGGTGTAGGGAAAGGACCAAAACTTGTCAGAATTATTCCCTTTGAAATCCCTAAAATCAGGAGAGAAAGGTAAACAAAGAGGCAGAAGAGAAACAGAAGAATTGAAATTAAAAAAAAAAAAAAAAAAGCCCCTGATAGGATGTGAAAACAAGAAAAGCCCATGGGATGACATGAAGTGCAGGAATATGGACAGAAGCTTGCCCAATTGATCCTCATTGAAATAGCAAGATTTCATTCCCTTTCCTGAGAGGGAGAAACCTTTCTGCTTGACACCAGCCTCATGTCCATGCAGCTTTGACTGCTCTGCCTAGGGTTAGGGTTACACCTAGGGTTAGGGTTCAGAAAACCACAAAGCCCACAGCTCCCGGCACACTGCAGCTGCAAAAGTCATGCCAACCAGACCACAGAACTGCCACAACACGGCTCCCTCCACACCTTTCTGTTTGGCACCCGCCTCAGCCCAAGGCTGCTTTTACTGCTCCAACCTAGGGTTAGGGTTATGCCTGGGGTTAGGGTTCAGAAAACAACAAAGACCAGAGCTTCTGGAACTCTGAAACTGCAAAAGACATGCCAAGGTGAGCACGGTGCTGCCCCAACCTTGCTGCCTCCACACTTTTCTTCCTGACATAATGCATCTGCTGTCTACCTTAGGAAACATATTCTTTGGCTAATGCACTTTGAGCTGGTCTTGAGAAAGCACAACAGCCCAGAGGTCTAGGGACACCACAACTACAAAAGGCAGTAGTCCAAGGAGAGGACGGCACTGCCCCAACATTGCTCCCTTCACACCTTGCTCCTTGGCACTACACCATTCCGGTTTATTGTTTTCAAATAATTTCAGAATTGTCTCTTGGGTTTTTTAAGCATTTCTTTTAATCTATTTTGTCTTCTGTTTCTTCTTTCCTTTTCCTTCCCTGATTTCAAAATTTCACTGAGTATAATTTTCAACAAGGTTTGGTCCTTTTCACTGCACTTCCTCTCATCCCATTCAATTTTATTTATTTCACTTTATTTCAGAATTTTCAGTTTGCATTCTGAGCATTTCATCATATTTCTTTTTGTGTCTATCAATTTAGTCTCTGATTTCGAGATTTCACTGGGTATAATTTTCTGCAAGTTTCCATCGTTTTCACTGTACCTTATTTCATCCCAATCTATGTCTGTGTATTCACTCCATTTCCAAATTTTCTTTTTTTTTTTTACTTGCATTTGATTTCCTCATATGTCCTTACCAATGTGTTTATTTCATTTTGTTCACTGTTTTCAAGGCTTTATTTCCTTTCATGAAATGGATTTCATTTCCTTTCAGGAAAGGAAATGAAATCTTGCTATTTCATTGAGTATAATTTCTTGAAGTTTTGGCTAATTTCACTGCATTTCATTTCATTCCATTCCCTTTCAAGAATTTAACTTGTCCTAAGAATTTTGGTTCTTTTCAGTTTCATTTCCTTATATTTCCTTTCATGTCTTTTCATTTCACTTCACTCCTTGATTTTTCATTGCATTTCTTTTCATGGAAAATCCTTCATTTCCATGAAAGGAAATGAAATCTTGAGATTTCAATGAATATAATTTCATGAACTTGTGGCTCATTTCACTGCACCTAACTTCATTCCATTCCATTTTTTTCTTTATTTTTTGCTTCATTTCTTAATTTTTGTGGTTTTCAATTTCATTTAATATCACTATATTTTATATTTTAAATCCACAATACTAAATTCAGTAGTGTGTGGGCCCATATTTATGAGTAGATAAGCTGGATAACTCTGCCATTCATGAAAATCTTCTCCCTGACTACATTTAGTATTGCCCTGGTTTCAGTTTCATCCCAAATTTACCACTGCCATAGGCAGACTCATTCTTCCTTGTTCCCTAGCAGTCTATTGTACGAAGACTCCCTGTTACCTACCCATCTTCTGCAGAAAGCATTTCCACAATCAATCTGCTTCCATCAGTGCTCAAAATACAGATTTCTTCTGAAGTCCAAAAGGAAAAATTAACTATCTGGTCTGATCACTTGTACAAAATGTGACATTTTAGCCATTTTCCTTTGTTAAGACAACTCACTTTGAACTGAATTGCCAGCAGTGGTTGCCTTTTTCTTATTTTATTTCACCAATGTGCAGTTTTCAAGACCTGTTTGTGGACTTCACTGCATTGGACTTGACTTACTCTCCTCCCTTATTCAGCAGTTCTGTACCAGTGCTTGAGAGGCAGCAATAGCTGACTCTCTGAGGATGGATTTACTTGTAATTAAAATGCAAATAATTCTGCCACTTCCCATTTTTTAAGTATAGCAACTATTGGTTGTAAACAGCCAAATTATTCAAATTTCCTTCTAAGTGTTTCAGAAAACCTAAGTGGAAGCTCTATTTAAAACAAAACCATGCTGTTCCAATGAAGAAAAAGTAATTACGACTGGAAGTAAAATTCTTTATTGAAAGAAATATGCTGAAGACACTTCTGTATTTCTTACTTGAATCTACACTTGGCAGACAAACTTATTCCCCCCTAACCACTAATTACATAAGTAGCCATCATTAGTAAACATCAGAGAGCCCCTGCAGCCGAGGGGGAACCATGGCAACCTCTCTGCCTCGCTTGAGCCACCACCACCTCCTGCCGGCTGTGGTGGCCACTACACCAAAGGGGAAACTGCTGAACAGGTGGGGAATTTCTGTTATTGTTTTGTTGGTGGTGGCTCTGTCCTTTTATATATATATTTTCCAGTAAAGAACTGTTATTACTTCTCCCATATCTTTGCCTGGAAGCTGCATAATTTTGAGGTTATAATAATGTGGAGGGAGGGGTCACTTTCCAGGAAGGTTCCGCCTTCCTTGGCAGACATCTGTGCTCTAAACCAAGAGAACATCTCAGTGTCTTCCATTCGCAGTCCATAGCAATGTTACCTGACCTGTCCATCACTGTCCCAGCTCCCCCTGCCGAAGAAACTGATATGAAGGAAAGATGAACAGGTCCAGCAGTCAGAGAAAACGCTTCCTGACATCACCCTGGCACATGATGGGGAGGGCAGTCCAAGTCTGTTTTGGGCACATTAACTTTTTATTGCTTATTTTCTAATTTGTGCTACCTTAGTTATGTATTAAAGAAAATATACTATTCAAATTCACATACATAATTTCAATGCACTTACTTATTAGCATTCACTTGGCAGTAGATTAAAATTCTCTTTAAATTTAATTTCTTGTTCCACTCCTTTCCATTCAATTTCATTTCAAATACTTCCTGATCACTTCATAGTACTTTCACTTGAGGCTGAGAAAAATTATTCACCAGATTTAGCATATTCTGCTAATAACTCATCACCATTCCTGACTTCAAAGGTTTAAACAGCTTTAAAAATTTCTGGCTGCTTATCACAACAGGGTAAAAAACTCCCTGGAAGGATAACATCAGCTTCTCTGGGGACAGATTAGCAGGGGCAGTTATTACCTTGTCTACATGTCAATGAACTTCTGGTTGGCCTTTTTTTATGTAAACCTGTGCAAGCTGTGATATAAAGGGGCGCCTGGGTAATTTGTTTCTCAGCAATTAAGTAAAACTTGCATGCTTATAAAGATAACATTAATAAATTGTGGATTGTTTTGATGAGTTGCAACAAATTAATGTGATTTTGACCCCTTTATCAGGAGTGCTGGCAATTACACAACTCCTATCCTTGTACTGTTTGCATGCAGCCATGCAAGCAGCTGTCAGCAAAAGCTGAGCAAGACATCTCTCTTAAAGGAGCAGGGTGCAGTGACTCCCTGACCAGCTGTATAAGCAGGAAAACCAAAAATTTATCACCTCAGATATGATCCTGCACTAATGATTTTGGCTACAGTCATGTCTCTGTACAGCACCACCCTATCAGGTGGATGCAGTAGCTTGGGTTAGAACTAGTTGGTTTCTAGACAGCAGGGCTGTCAAACAGCCAAAAATTCTGGAAGCTTTAGTTTTCCTTCAGGTGGGCTAGAAAGAAAACACCTGCATTTTACCAGCAGCTTGTTGAAACGAACACATTGTTATAAAATGTTTCCATTGGAAAATTTGTTGGTTTTCAAATAAAATTTGTTTCAACAATCTCTGCTTCTGAAAGTTACCCAGCACCTCTGTCAATGAGCTGGGCAGACACCTTCTTCTTCAAGCCCCTCTCTTTCCCGTGTCTGTGTGCAGCCCTGGGTATTTATTATCCTTAAAGCTCATTTCTCACTCCCAGCTAGTTCCTGATTCACAGACACAGTCTTTACAATGTCTGGTCTCTTTTTGGTTGTGTCTTTTTAAGATGCCATCACCTTAAAATGCACCCACTGTTCAGATTGCAAGCAACATCCCTAGCACATCTAGTCATCCTTCCATAACTACTATTAACGGCCAAGATCTCACCTTCCTCTGTAAGGAACCTGTCTTTACAGGTCTTTACAGCCATTCTCACATCTTATCCTTACCTTGGCTCAATTTTGAACACTCCAAAATCTCTGCAGGTGCCTTTTCTGGAAGCACTTCCATCTATCCCTGAGCAGTACCTACTCTTAGCTTTCCATAGTAGGCAACTTACCAAAGTTTTTCTCTCCACCTTGTCCAACAAAGCTGGCCTCCTGATTTCCTTCCTGGCTTTGTTCCTGATTTTCACCAGTCACCATGACCATATCTGCCCTCTCCTTTCTTCCTTCCTGCACTCCATAAAAGCCCTTTACCTAGTACAACTGCTGCTCCCCTGCAGCTCACTGGAAGTCTCCTACTTCACAAAAGTAACATAAGCAGCCATTGCCAACTCCTCAGAGTAGAGGATGATAAGTGATTTCAGAGTATGAAGAAGTGCTAGGATCAATTTGGGGAGAGTGTTTTGATCTAGAGCAGAAAATTTTTAATTCCCTTCATTTGAGCTGTTTCCATCTTCCAGCCACACAATGGTGAGAGATCATTTGGGGATTCTGGTGAGTCCTTCAGACTGACTTATGTGTAAGGCTGTGAGATGGCAGCAGCTGTGTGGAGAGCTATAGATATGCCAAAAATAACTGGCAAACTCACCAGCTCCATGTACTTGAGACAATGAGTAGACCCCGTGTGACTTCTGCTTACCCCCAAGCCCACAATCTAGAGACAGGGGCTGAAGCAGGGCTGGAGTGCTGACTCGCATGTCCCAAAAAAGGAGGGAAATACTACATTGCTCTGAAAGTTGTCAGAGGTGGTTTTGTCAGGAAGAGCTTGGTCATCATTATTTCTCATAGGGATTCACTTGCTCCACCAAAACACATCTATTATTTTTAGGTGAAGTTTCTCAGCTCCAGAATTAAAATTTTAATGGGGAGAGACAGAAACAGACTAGCCCACCCCAAGCAGAATAATAACTAGGACATCCAAGTATAGAGGAGAATATGGAATATACATAGGGAAAATATAGAATAAGATTTAGGGGGGATCAGAGAGAAAGAAAATAAACATGCCTTTCCTATAACCTGGGTGTGGGGAAGCACTGCATAGCAATGTATTAATTATCTTAGAAAGCTCTCAAGGCTTTGTTTCCTCTCAAGGCAGAGGGGGAAAGTTCAAACCTGAAGGATACAACAGCTAAAATAAACACAGTGGAAAAAGCTACAAAGGTGTAGGTGGGGTTGTAATGTTTGTTATGCTTGTAAAACACTGTAATCAAAGAATTTTAATAGATAGCATTTGCAGACAATTCACTTAAAGCTCCTATAAGTGGCACCCATACAGACTGTATTTCTTTAATTTCATTTCACACATTAGGATCCTTTTCTTCTTGGCATGTCACCCTAAAATCTTCTGGAATTTGGTCTCTCACCCGGACCTGAATCTGACGTCTTTGCGCCATCTACAGATCTTATCAGTCAACTCACTTTTTTTTTTTTTTTAATTGCACGGAGCACTGACAAGATGTTTTCCTAGAAAGATCAATTATAATTGTATTGTCTTGTTCCTGAGAAGTAATAGTGGCTCAGAGTCCTAACTCACTATTTTCCTTTTCCTTTTTTTCTCCCTACTATTATCACAGTCAGACTGACCTCCAACACCTTCTTCAGGATTCTCTAAATTATTTCCAACCCTTTAACAAGTCACCTCCTTTTTATTTTAAAATGTTCCAATACTTAATTACCCCAGCTTCAAAAAAGTGTATCTTGTTTCTGATTACTTTTATCCCCAAATGTAGTTTTTTCCTCTGAGACAGAGAGGGGTCTTTTAAGAAGCCAGCACAATGGCAAGACAACATTCTTTGTGTTTCCACAAAGAGAGCCTACAGAGTAGTTTGTGAATTTCCAGGCTACTTCCTGGATGTGAAACTATATATAATTAAACACCTTCTTCAGAGACGAAGAAAGGACCAGGGTCTAAAAATGTCACCTCCAGCAGCTGGATACCAAATTCTTTGTGAGACAAAGGCTCCTTACCTGAAGGCTGGAGATGTTCAGCTGAAAGCTTCTTTGGAAAGCAATCAACAACCAGTAAAAGGAAGCTTGAGAGTACCCAAAACATGACTTTTCCAGATATGCCAATTTAATAACTGTCTAAGGTACTGGATATTAAGCTGACATGGTCACAACAGTAACTAATTTACCTTTAAAATTACAGCCCACACATACTTTTATTAAGATAAGGAAATGCATTCCTAGTCTAATTTCATACACTTGATACTTCAAGAAAAAAAAAACCAAACTAGCTTATATACAGCTTGTTGCTTCTGGTGGAACTAAAAAAAGAAAATTAAAAAAAAAAATTTAAAAAAGGAAGCTATTACTGGGCTTTCATGGAAGAAAAGTCAGCCATTAGCACAGCCATAGAGGAGACAGCAAAAGGGCAGCTAGAGAAATAAATTTCTGACAGTAGCTAATACTGGATGGTAAAGGAAATAATTTATGTAATGGCACAATCAGAGATTATTCCTTTCTCCCGTTTACATACCCATTCTTTAACAATCAGCAATTGTGAGTTCTTGAGCTGATGGATGTACTCCAACTATATTTCAGTCACCAGTGGGCCAATCCTTCATGGTTTTTCCAGATCTTCTTTTGTCTAGCTATGTGAACTTTAGTTTCCACAGAATCCTGTAGCAGTAAGTTCTGCAACTGAGTTCAGTATTGTGCAAAAAAGATTTTTCTTGTACTTTTTCTCCCCTATCATAAGCATGAAAATGTTTTCCCTTATAATCATAATGATAATATTTATCACCCTATAAAGACTTTTAGGCAAAAGGTCACTAGAAACTCTATTTCCTAGTGTGAAACCCGCAAAGAAAATAATCCTTTGGAAAAAAAACATATATATGCCTTTTAGAAACCTCCTTTTAAGGAGAAAAATTAACTCACTTTTTCTTGATAAATTATACTTATGAATTTGCAAGTCTAAAGGATAGCAGGAGGAAAGCCACTTTCTCCCTGGGTTCACCATATGCTGCTCAGCCCTAAAGTCAGAACCAAAAGTTATTCATATGTCTTAAGTGCAATTAAGTATTGTTTTGCTTTGTGAATTCATACTAGGGATGAAAAACCTACCTAAACTCTGTGTGGGTGCTAATGCTGACACTCTTTAAGTGTACTACGCACAACCTACTAACTTCATTTTATACACCAACACACACATATAAGTATATAGATAAAATGCAGCTAGATTTTCCCTTTTAATTTGGCAATTCTGAAACTAATTTAAATAGAATATCATTCAGTGTCCATTACTGCAAATAAAGCACCATCAATTTAAGGTAAACAGGGAAACAGCTATATTTCTAAAAAGTTGTCTTCAATAATATCAAAGGTTTTTGTGATTTTTTTTCTATTATTTGGGATTACATATTTTATATGTTGGCCTCTTACACTTGAACACAACACATAAAGTGTTAATTAATTAATTAATGTTGCCTTTACTGGTAACATAAAAGGGACTGGACAGATTTCTGATCTAAAATTTGCACAGTTCAAAAAATGATGTCACAACACACTAGTGGTTGAAAATATTTTATGAAGCATATTTTATTAGAATATGGTATTTTTTGCAAAACAATTTTGTTGAATCTTGTAGTTTTTTAATAGAGGGAGATGTATATGAAAGTGGTACATCAAACTCAAAATAGACTATTTGGGATTGACTCCTTTCTGGAACGTTGTCCTGATTTCCTCCTTTAATACTGTTTAGACTTACTGATAGTTCATTAACCTAATATACTATGTGAAATATTTTACATTTTAAGAAGCAGTTTAATGCTACCTTTAGACTATTTCCCAGCTTTATTCAGGTAATATATATCATAGTATGGCTAAAAATAGTGTTTAGTTTAATACACTATATATGGGTTTTCACCCGTATCAGAATTTACCTTGCCCGGTCAAATGATAAATGTTTGGCAATCCCAGCTTTTTGTCCCCTTAGCTCTCCCCAGACGTGGTGCAGTCTGGTGCCGGGCCATTAGATGTCACTATGGACCACACAAAAGAAGACCAAAGCATGAGCCAGCATCTTCCCGTCTGCAAACAATAACCCCAGATTCAAAGCAGGTATGCATCCTCAGCGACTGCACCATACCCGTGTGCCCCCTCCCGTGTGTACACCTTGGCCTCCACCACCACGTTACCCTGCAGCTGCTGTTCCGACACAACAGCACACAGTGGAAAGCAGGTCAGGCACCATACAGCAAAAACCTGCTCCTGTCCTCCTTTCATGTCATGAAGGAACAATTTCCAGGGTCTGTAGCACCATGAAAAACACAGCTGTGGGGTGCCTCCTGGAGGGCCAAAAGGCCATGCAGAGCATGGTGTCTGAGTTTAGAACAAATAAGTCAGCAAATGAGATGGATGGTGGATTGGATCTGAAGCCAACTGACTAACATTCTATGGCTGCACTGGATTTTTATGGCCTCTATTTCCTTTAGACCTTTCCACTGTTTGGTTGGTTTGCAGTTTTTTCCTGACTGAGCTGTTCCCAGTGAAGCATTGCATCTGTTTTTTGCAACTACCCCAGGGGAAGGGGAAAATGATGGTGACCTTGATCTCTGGGGAAGCAATAGCAGTGGCAAGGTGAAGTGCTCCCACATCTGCCAGGTAGATTCTGCTTATGCTGAAATCCTGTGAGGGAAAGAATCCACTTATTGACTTCTTGTGGCAGCAGGATCACAGTCCAACTGCAATTACCGTCTTTGTTATATTCCCAAACTTCCAGGTATTTTATGCAGGAACTGCAGGGATATATGCCATGTCATAACAGGAAAAATTTTTAAGGTCCCCAGTTTTCCTGCTGACATGACTGTACTGCACACACTATCTATGGAGTTTTGGGCGCATCCTGGAATTTCAGCCAAAGGGAAAGTACTGCTTGGGGTAAGACTTTTACCCATTGCCACATAGTTCCACTAATTCTAAGCAGCTCACAAACAGCCAAAGGCGGGGTGTCTTTGAAGTACTTTGTAATCTAATAATATTTATGTCTTTTTAGGCAGAGCACCTCATATGTCGCAGCAACACAGGGTTGGATCAATTTAAAAGGAAATTAAAAAAAGGATTATAAAACCGTAGAGGTTATTAAAGATTCTTCTTTCTGATGGCATTATTCCTTCTTAGAAACCACACTGCATACACACACAGGTGGAAAGCCAAGGGAACAGGGGTTGTGGTTATAAGATCTGATAGTCATGTAAGTAAAATTAACTTCAAACCAAGTGAGAAGCATAGCACTGTCAGGCCAAGATCTCAGGCACAGAAATTACAGCCCTCACTGGAGAACTTAGCCCAGAAACTAGTTGCATAGAGAAGAAACTCTTATCCATGCTCCAGATATGAGGACCCAGAGCACAAGTTCCTGGGGTCATATCACATGGCTGTGCTGCTTGAGGCAGTCCCCAGTGTGACTATGACAGACAAAGTGCCAAGCCTGAACTCAAACACCAAGGATGAAGGCGTGCTGCAAAAATTACCAGAGAGTTCCAAGTCCAAACTGGTGTGTAAATATTGATATCAGCATCAGGTGGGGAGTGTACTTTGGGTAGGAGCAAAGCATTTCAAACTGAGGTGGCAGGAAACCTATACATTTTATCTTCTGACTGTCACCATAACCTTCGCCATTACAGGGGACAAGCTGCTGCTCTGAATGGTGGAAAAAGGGACTGCTAAATTTGCAACTGTTCTCCAGAAAACTTCCTGTAGAATTCACATGGTGTTCTTGAAGGCTCAGAGGGTTTGTCTAAGACAGTTACTTCTTAACCTGCAAGACTGCAAATTGTGTCTTTTTGTCCCACCTTCATTCTCTTCAGCAATGTGAGAAAGGGAAGTGAGCATTTTCTCCTTCATTACATCTTCTTGAGTCTTAACTTCTTTTCTCATTTCATGTAGGGACAATCAGAAACATATCCCAAATCTTGTCGTAGGATAACAGAGCCTGCCATCTCCTCTGCACTTCACCTTATGTGGTGGAGAGATGCCATTCATTCTAAAATTGACTCCAAAGGGCTAAAAATATGAAGATTTCCTCTTGCTACCATAATTTGATGTCCTGAGAGGGTTGAATTGCTCTCTTCTAGCCAGGGTAGATTGGCAACAGAATATGCTGATTAGCAAACGAAAAATTTACACAAAACAAATCTAGATTTCTGAATTCTCTCTAGGACAAGCTTTATGTTATTTGCAGAAGAATTTGCTTGAAGTAAAGAAGATTTGAGTATCTAATTTTAAATATCTGTGAAGATAAAATATTTCTTTTGGTGCCCACACATGTGGAGATGCTTTGGTTCTTTGCAAGTGTTTATCCTTTGCAAGTGTTTCTCCTTAATCTGTACTACAGCTGGTGCATCAGTGTTATTTTACAGGTATTAAAAATATTCAGCAGGGTAGCTGTTAGCTAAGGTTTCACACTCTAGATAACAGATGGCAGATGTTCTTCATTGTGGCAATGAGGATAGCAGCTGCCCCTGTGTCAGGAGAGAGAATGAAGAACTTGATCCACACTAGTGTTTGGAGAGAGCTGATCTTAGTGTTTCTGGCATTCCTAGCAAGGTTTAAAAAAACACTAATGTCTCACTTAAGGTCAGAAGAAGATGGAAAAAAATATCTACCTTGCTGCTAATATGTGTCTGGTCACTTTTGCAAGGAAAATTTCACAGTAAGGATTTCTGCCATGTATCTATACTCTGTTGAAAAACAGCTGTTGAAGAACTACACGTACACAGAAGAGAGCGGAAATTTATTAGTGCAGCAGGGAAGAGGAATTTGGGAAGCAGGACTGGAGATAACCTGATGGATAATTTCAGCTCAGTAAAAGAGAAGACAAGAGTTTGTGCTACTTTATTCTACTTTATTCGTGCTGCTGCAGAAGGCATGGATGTGAGAGAGCACTGGTGTCTCTCAGACAGGCGTGCACAGCACTCCCAGGGGACGCTCAAGTCATGGCATGGAGCCATGAGCTAGCACTGCAATTACAGACTGGATGTGCCAGAGCAGTGCTGAGGCACAGAGGAGCTCAGGGACTCCAACACAAGGACAGCCACACAGCCCTGCTAGAACCTGAAAGGGTACCTCTGGACACATACTGCACTAATGTAGCAGCTCACTCCAGATCTCCAAAACAGCGCAGTACTCCCATGGTTAGTGAGAACAGAAACAGCAGCAGTTTCCTGAGAGTTAAGAACGTCAGATCTGAGAGACGAAGAGCAAAAGTGCAAATAGGAGAAGGACAAGCTACCAAATCCAAACCTGAGCTGAATAATTTTTGGAGGCTCAGTTAATCACTTAAGTGACTTCAGATTTCCTTTCTTTCTCTCTATGTCATTCAGGATTCCTGACAGTGTTACTGATATTTTTTCTACGATTGTTGATAAACACCTAGCTCTGGAAACATTTTCAAACAGACACTACAACTGAAAACCCCTTCTCCAAGATCCAGGTTAAATTAATGTAGTAGGGCAGGCAGTCAAAGCTTTAACTGAGCTCTAGAAATGCCTGTCCCTTGCTGACCTAAAAGTCACGGCTGCCTTGTAGCAGTGCTGTATTTTTCTGGTTCTCACCAGAAATGTATGTGGCAGTAACCGTGTACCGGTGCACCATTTGAGGGGCAAATGCTCCTCTGAAATTCTTTTCCCAGCTCTTTGGTACTGATATTTGAGGGAGCACATATGCCCACAACACCAAAGCACGCTTGCCACAGCCAGTGGAAAAAAGAGCACTAGGAATTCCCCCAGTTGTGCTGTGCCCATTCCCAATTGCAGCATGTCTGTTATCCAGAGAACTTATTACCAGGTGTACTGGATGTACATGGCAATCTTTTGGAGGTTGGGGAGGGGGGCTATAGGACTGGCTTCTCTGAGAAGATTCAATCTTCCCCTATATCTGACATAGGTAATGCCAACCAGGTCCAAGACAGATGCACTTCTGCCCAAGGCTGAGACAATCAGAAATGGTAATTAATGCCTCTGTAGGAACATATTTAAGAAGAGGAAAAAATGTACTTGCAGCCAGAGAAGAGTGAAAATATGTGAAACAACTCTGCAGACACCAAAGACAGTGCAGAAGGAGGGAGAGAGGTGTTTCAGGCACAGAAGCAGAGATTCTCATGCAGCCCATGGTGCAGACCATAATGAGGCAGCCGTGCCCCTGCTGCCCATGGAGGTCCACAGGGCAGCACAGACCTACCTGCAGATAAGAAGGAGCCCAAAAGAAGGCTGTGACCCTGTGGGAACCCCACAATGGTGCAGGGTCCTGGTAGGACTCGTGACACCATGGGGGCCCATGCTGAAGGAGCCTGTGTCTGAAGGATCACATCCTTTATAAAGAGACCCACACTGAAGCAGTCATGAAGAACTGCAGCCCACAGGAAGGACATACTTCAGAGACATTCATAGAGGACTCTCTCCCATGTGAGGCAGCCCACACTGAAGCAGTCATGAAGAACTGCAGCCCACAGGAAGGACATACTTCAGAGACATTCATAGAGGACTCTCTCCCATGTGAGGCAGCCCACACTGAAGCAGTCATGAAGAACTGCAGCCCACAGGAAGGACATACTTCAGAGACATTCATAGAGGACTCTCTCCCATGTGAGGCAGCCCACACTGAAGCAGGGGAAAAATGCCTCTTCCTGAGGAGGAAGCGGTGGCAGAAACAATACGTAATGAACTGACCGTAACTCCCATTCCCATCTCCCTGAGCTGCTGGAGGGGATGAGGTAGAGAGTCAGGAATAAAGCTAAGCCTGGGAAGGAGGGGGGTTGGGGGTAAGGTGTTTTTAAGATTTGTTGTACTTCTGATTATCCTAGTCTGATTTTGATTGGTAATAAATAATATTTCCTCAAATCGAGGCTGTTTTGACAGTAAGTGGTGACTGATCTCTCCCTGTCCTTATTCCAACTCAGGAGCCTTCCATTATATTTTCTCTCCTCTGTCCATTTGAGAGGCAGAGAGAAGCTTTGTTGGGCACCTGGCATCCACAGGGTAAAACCTCCACACCAGGAGACTGTTTTACATGCTGTAGGTCAAGTTCAGACCAAACTTAATTTTTCACACTGGATTCAGATATGCTTAAAGTGGATCTGTCCCAATAACTTTAATGAATAGATAATTTCTGTGCAGGGAGTAACGAGTCACTGCCATGTGAAATTTTCTAGTAGTGCTATAACTGAAGTATATTCCAGTATAGCTAGTGCTTCTCCAGGAATTAGGGAATTTCTCTGCTGTCTCAGCCTTGTTGCAGCTTTAACCCAGCACACTCTTGACATAGGCCACTGTCAATTCTGTAAGATCCTCTAGTCCTGTCCGTTGAAGGAAATTCTGCACAATACCCTCTGAGGGTGAGTGTAAGAATATTCAGCAGGAGGTGAGACTCAAGACTCTTATTTTATAGCTGACACAGGTGAGAAGAGTACCTTGTATCACTGCAGCCAAAAAAAACAGCAAGACAAGTAAGAGAGGCCTTGTTGAATATTCACATTCTTACCTCATAAAAACTTATAGA
The DNA here is from genome assembly GCA_013398275.1 of Promerops cafer. Classification (NCBI taxonomy): domain Eukaryota; kingdom Metazoa; phylum Chordata; class Aves; order Passeriformes; family Nectariniidae; genus Promerops; species Promerops cafer. The sequence goes on from VZSE01008641.1 coordinate 3,039,277, forward strand.
AAAAGAATGAGGCCATGTGAGTTTCCTGTGGAGAGGGAAACTCACATGGTCTCATGTGTTACACATGGTAGTATGTAGAAAATGTAATAGTATATATTTCGCACAATACCAAAACCTCTCATGCCCAGTTAACTCTGTTATATGTCTTTTTGCAATCAAATTATGATTCATGATTACTTGGGCATGGGATGCTTATGTTAATTTATAATACATACAGTGATTTTAAGAATCCATTATTTGATAAAAAATTCTAGTTACAATTTCCTGGTCCCTGTCTTTCCCAGGTGTTCACATGGCAACATATTTTGCAATCAAATTAGTCTAATAAAAAAATACAATTAAGAACGTAACCAAGGAATCTTCATAGCCATCTGACAAATTTGCTGAAGAGGAGTAAGTTTTAAAGATGGTGACATGGCACAGTCAGGCCATAGATAATGTATATGTGTGTTTGTTCACAGCCTATTCACATTAAAAAAAAAAAATGTGAACAGAAATGTTCAACAAAGCACGAACTCCACAGCCTCAGTGGCTGAGGAATTAGAGACCAGCTATGCATCTCCCATTCATCTTCCCCATCCTGGAATGTGCAATATGTGCTTTAGCCCATCCCATTGCTGAGCACACAGTCAGCGTCTCAGCGTGCTTATACGTTTTCCATTTGTTTTTCCACAGCTCGCTAATGACTTGTAACTGCCCTGTCACCACCCTGCTGCAAAGGCGATGATGAATTCGGCAGATCCAACATGCAAATGGAAAAGCACGGAAAATATTAACTGGTGGTACTGATATGCAACTGGAGTTTTGCAAACCTGCTGGTGGTTGCATAACATGGTGAAAATACAGTCTCAGAAAATAAGCACCATCTTCCTGCCAGCACAGCTCTTCTGCAATATGCCTAAGAGCAAAGAATCATTGTAAAGTAATTCAGTTTTATTCAGTAGCTAGCTTAGTTAACCTTTACAGGAAAGAAGGAAGTGAAAAGGAAATAAATATCACTATTTTAATATGCCGCTGCTCTTTTTAGACATGACAAAATGAAGCAAAGACTTTACTGATGAGAGAGGTTTGATAACATATTGCTCCACAGATGCATTTAGCAATACTGCAGTGTTGTGATGTACACCAGTAAATTTTGCCAATTTATAATGCTGAAGCAATCCCTGCTATGGTTTTCTTAGTGACCTAGCTATGGGGCCAAGATAGGCCCCAGCTTTAGGAAATGGGGACATAACTGTAGCTCTGTGAATAATTCTTTCAGGGTAGACTCAGCAGGAAAGCACACTCTCAAGGCATGTTTTGCATATATCTGCTCCTTCTTATAAACAGGAGCAAAGCTATGACGGAAACACAGGATTCAGTATATGGGTTTCCATATATATCCATCATAGTGAAAGGAAAATGATTTAACATTATCAGAATGAAACAAGAATTTGATAAGGTTTCTTCTCCCATCTCAGATGTTGGTGACAGCAATGTGCTTTTGTGGGGAAACACACATCTGCACTTTCTAAAACAAGTCGTTTGAGTGAAAACATTTCCCAGTCACCACAGTGCTGTGTGACTTTTATACACCATCATATAAATATTCTTAGCTACAAAGCTCATACAAATAACCATTCAGGTCAGTGGTCAAAACTGAATCAGCCCCATTTTATCTTTCCTAGAAAAAAATGCATTTTAAAGCATGCCAAATAAAATCACAGTCCTTACAAGCCAGCATGTTTTTGGCTTGCTTTTTAGTGATTTTTAGTGAAAGAATGCAAAAGGAGCATGTCTATGAGCATCCAGGAAGTTAAGGGTGCAGTATCTGAATGCATTCAATGCCTGTTAGTCAATAAAAGTACATTACCGTGCCATCCTCTGCATTGCAGTCTAACCCCCACTACCTGCACAGATCTCCAATGCAAATAAAGATGAACACTAGCTAAATCAGCATGCTGTAAAAATGGAAGAATAATTCCTCTTTCTTTCTTTTTTCTCCTGGATATCCTTAAGCTAACTCTTTTTATTAGAAGATGTTTAGTTCTGAATGCCCTGTTGACCCAGAAATTAGAGGCATATTTGGCAAGATTAAAATTAGTGGGTCTTTAGGCTTCACTTTAGCGAGATATTAGAGCCTGTGTCAAAGTTTAAGCATAGAAATAGTGCTTTTGACTATTCAGTGGGACCACTCACCTATTTAGAGTCAGGTGAGTGTTTACACATCTTGCTGAATAGGTGCCTCGGGGCCCTCTAACCTTATGTCCTGAAAACTTTTGCCATCCTTAACTAAGCTCGTTACAGTGCCATGAAAGGACCCTTTTTTCTTTCTCTTTTTTCTGGCATTGTGTTTTGTTCTCATTGCAGAAAGACTGTTTGGGGTTTTTTTGCACTAACTAAACTTTAAGTTACATCTGTCCAGGAAAAAAAATAGTGCCCTTCCTTTATAAGACCTCAGAGTTAATCAGTGGAATTCTGCAGTAGGGCAGGATTTATACTTAATACTCTGGAACTGCACACTGGCATGTGTTTCTGTTGAAAACACACTCCTTTTTCGAAGAAGTAGGCTCAGATCTCACATGCACCAGGATTTGCTTTATTTTTCAGAGAAGTATGGAATTTTGAAAACAGAAATATCAGAGAGTATTACAACCACAAAGAATGACGAAAAGACAAATCCACATATAAATGCTGGTTAAGAATCTGATGTGAAATGTACAGTGTAAAAAAAAAGCAATGGAACAACAATTATCTAACTGGTGTAACTAGGGCTTTGAAGGATTAATTTCTTCCTAATACTGGGCAAGTGAAAGAAGAAAATTATGACCTCTTGGACTAGAGGAAAATTAAAATGATAAATCGTTAAATCAACCAAACAGCACTGTGATTCAAAATATTTTTAGAAGTCAGCTGTGCAATCCAAAAATATGTCAAATAATAGCAGAAAAGGCTACAAGTAAAAATAAACTGCATATGTAAGAATGAGAGCAGACCCTGGAATGAAGAATTACAAATCACTTGGTGTAACCTGGCATACAAACAGAAAAAGTGGCTGCTTGGATATGCAAACATGACCTATATTAATAAACAGCTATATTAAAAAGCTGTTGAAGAGAATGAAGTAAAAGAAAAGCAATAATGAAGACCAAGAAGCAAACTGGGAGGAGGATCTGCAACTCTACTGCAACACTGATGGAATTCACATTTAATATTAACAATCAAGAACAGGGTTTTAAACAAGATTAAGATTAAATCTCCATGTGATGTGAATTTGCTAAGCATTATGAATTATAATGATGGAAGGAAAATATTGCTGCAGAGCCGACAGGAAATCAGGAGGACTGGAAGAAAATGAGGTTTTCTGGGGAAAAAATGCAAGCTGCAGTTGGTGGGAAGAAACATGGAGAGTGGGGTGGTTGTGAGAGAGATTTAGATACTAGTATCAGGATTGACTAGTAGGCAGTTCCTAATTTTCATCACTATGCCAATGAGTGAGATCCACAAGTGTTAAAGAAGGTATCACTCAACGTGGAGAAACAATCATTATTCTCCTTGGCTTCTGACACAACAGCACAAGGCAGACTGTGTGCCTGATTTCTGGCAAGCATTCACCTCCAAACAGTTCTTAGCAGGAGCTGAGGTGAAAAAGGGCAATCAGCTCCAAGTGAGCACAATCCAGTGCAAGGCTACAAACCACCTCAGAGGAGGGCTGGACAAAGCAAGGCAAGGCTACAAGGACATCAGAATGGTCATGCCTCCATTTCCTCTTTGCCTGAATCCCAGCCCAAGCAGCCAGCCTGGCTCCTTCCTTCAGAACTGAGAAGGGGTTTTGAAGTGATCAGGAAGAAGTGTTGTGCCTCTTAGCAGCCAGTTACTGATAGTTCCTCGGTGGAACAGCCTTATGGTCTAGCTCCTCCCTTTAGAACTCTTCCATCACGTGGCAGAAGCACCCACCATTCAAATTTGGCATCTCATTCTTAAAGACACCAAAATTAAAAGGTTCCTTTATTTCCAAAGAGTCTTACACCAACTTTGTGTCCCTGAACACGTGGAGGTGCAGAGACTCTCTAAGCACTGGCCCCTGGCCAACCATACCCAGCCCATGTGCCCCCCAGACACCTCTAGTTATGATCTATTGTAAACTTTGATCTTTTGCAATTCAAATTATTTCCTAGTGCTTCACCTTCTTCCCTGCTAATTAGGATGTCAAGCCTTTACAATCACACCAAATTGTATGACTTCTTTCCTTCACATTTTCTATTAGGCTTCCACATCCCCCTTTCTTTGTAAATAACTGATACCCTTGACCCTGTTTTCTGGCTTAACCCTTGGACTTCTGTCCCCACACTCATTCTGACTACTGTGTGCCACTCTTTCTGCCTGCCTGGTTCCTTCCATTTTCCTGCATATTCTGTGCTTCTTGAGGACCCCATCTGTTCAACACTTGCTCATGTGCCTCCCCAGTTTGCCTATCTATCCACCAATTTATGGATAAGCACAAATTTTTACGTGGTCCAAAATACAGACTTTTAGCTACAAAGATTTCAGTTGGAGGGCATAAACTGGAGACAGACAAGAATAAACACTTTCATGCTAAGCTTGTGACAGTCCTTAGCAACGCCTCCTCCCTCCTCCCTTCCCTGCACCCCCCATCACTTTGCTGGGAGTGTCACAAGAGAATCAATCTGCAACCCCGTGAAAAATAAACAGAAATAAGCACAAAAACAGATGGACATCTCTTAATCCCTTGTAGCTGAAGACAGGATTTTATTCATGTTTTTAGAAGATTCCTCTTTCTAAAGATCTCCATAAACTCAAATCTGCTTTTGTTGTAGAAGCTCTATCCATAAGAGCTACACCCTCACTTCCTTTTCCCTATCCATTACCATGTAAGCTATAGTTCAAAAAGACTTTTTTTTCAATTCAAAATAAATCCTCTGAATTCGACAGAGCCATTTACACCAGTGATTTGCTTCTTTCTAATTAAATAATCCTCAAGACATCAGACCTTAAGAAGAATGTTTTCAAAGGCAGCTGTTCTGCTAATTAGACAAAATGCCTGAATGATGGCAATTTACTTAGAGTCACCTCACAGAGGGACACACACACTATGATGTATTCTCAGGCACAGAACTAACTCTACCATGTGTATGCAACATAAGGGTTTACTACACTTTCAGGATATTCTTAATGATCAAGTTTAACATTTCCAAAAACTGGCAGAAGGCTCCAACCCACATTTTAATAGAACCCTGTACTGCTAAGTAGTGCTTCAGTCTTTTTACATAAAAGGATATGCTCAGTACATGTCTTGGGCATACAATGAACAAGAGTGACAGGTACAAAAAATGCACTTTGCCTTATCTTGAGTAAGATAATGGCTTGTGTTAGACTTGGCTCAACCCACATGTGACTGTTCTGCATCCTCCAACTAACCTTCTAAATATCCAGCAGATGTCAATAGCTCAGAAGACCCCCTAAAACAGGGGGGTGAGATCCCTCACAGGATCAATGGCAAAAGTCTAGTAGAGTAGAACGACGGGGAAACAAGAGGACAGAGAGGCTGGGTAGCAACGTTAGGATGCTAGTGCATGCACTGAGTTTCTGTCATGTCAAGAAAAAGTCCTAAACAAATAGATTCATCCTCACCTACTGTCACACATGACAATGTCAATACAGTCTAAAAACACAACTGAAATACAGGGAATGAAGCCTATGCAGGGAGACTTTATATCCCTACATAAGGAAATGTTACTGAAAACACCCTCTGAATTATTTTTCACAGCAAAACATAAGCAAATGTGGGAAACAAATTACAATCTTGAAGTTGTGTGGTAGACCAAAGTATTTTGTGTACTTTGGACTTCATCCAGAGCAAACATTCAACTGCTTTTCTTTTAAACACATCTGGAGGTCAATAAATATTGTCCTTTCCCTAACATTAGTCCCACACAAACTGGCTAATATGCATCCACAAAACAGGGAGTAAAGTAATGTCTGTGGTCACATGAATTATCTGGCTTCAATTTCAATTCCTACCATAGATTTCCTGATTGATCCTGTGTACAAGGGTTAACCTCTTTGTACATCTCCATCTGCCAAAGAGGGTAAATAACACCTGCCTCCTTTCTGGTAGTTTATGAGGCTCTGAGGGCATGTCTCTACCACAGGTGCAGGCACACCCAAGCTGTGTCCATATGAGGTGCACTAATTGTATTTCTCATTTTTCTAGGGATTCAAATTAGAATGCCCAGTATTCAATTTACCAAAGTGCTGAGTGCTCAGAACTGGAAAAGAAGTTAAAGGGAACTCTGTTTGGAACAATAGGGTGAATATATGTTAACTGTATAATACTAAGTACACTGAAACAGAAGGCCAAAGGCATCTCCAGTGGGTGCCCAAAATGAACAAGCATTTCTGTAATGAAACTCAGTGCCTCAGGTCTTCCTTTCTTAAACAAAAGCAGCTTTATACCTTTTTGGATGTTTTAAAGACACCATTCATTCCTTCATACTGTAAGGCACTTAATAGCTAGAATGCTAAATATAGTTTTAAAACACAAAAAATTCTATTTGCAAAGCACAGCTAAAATGACCTGCAGTAAATAAAGCATAGGTTGGAGCATGAGGACAGAGAACATTGAGCAGCATCTTTTATTCTATACACTTACTGAGGAATAGACCAATGGAACAACACTGTGTAATAATATACGAATCAGAAATTAAATAAGGTTATGCAGACAAATTGTTTATTTCCTACTGTTTTGGTGTCTGATTTTGTTACCATATCATTCCTTCACTACAGCTTTTTTCATTAAATTTCTTTACCTCAGGATCTGTAGGTGGAAAACACAAATTTTATTCCAAGTCTTACATCAATTGAGAGCAATGTTTCTGAAATTAATGGAATTAATGTAAATGGTTCCTGAAAAGTGCAAGCAACATATAAGCATTTGGATTCAGTGTGCTAAAGCTAGGCAGCAAAATAAGGTGTTACCTATAGACTGCTAACTTTTTTCAAGTAATTCTTAAAGTCTAATGAAACTTACAGAGTATCGATATTGGACATTCTTCTCTGTAAGTAATTAAGAATAGCAGAAATTTTCTAAGTCCTTGCTATGAAACTTTCACTTTTACCACTACCTTCCCCCACATAATCACATGGTCTTAATCTGGGGGCGATTCACACCTTTTATGCTTTCTCCCAGAAATCAGATAACGCAACGTATTTGTTGAGTATTCTGAAAAGATTAAGTGAAATCATAAGGGTTCTATGGAAGAAAGTAATCAGTATAGGGGATAACAAGGAAGCTGATTAGAATAAAGATACTGCTGTGATATAGCCCATTTGGGATTTCATGTATGAAAAGATAAAAAGATGAAAGAAGAGGAAGAACAAAGAGCAAGGGATAACAGTTCCTTGCAAGGGAAAGAAGGAAAAAAAATAAAATGTATGACCTTATAATATCTAATTCTCCTAGCAAGCATATACTAAATGGTAGTTGTGTTGGTGACTTGTTTTTGGTCATGTTAGAACATGGTTTGAATAAAATAAGGAACTGCGCTGCATGTCTGTTTTAACAAGTGCCAAGCCAAGTGATTTACAAAAATGCTTCACTCCTCATACCTGCAGTGGTACTTGCCACATGCCACACAGTGATGGTTGTTTGGTTCTTTCCCCCCTCCATCTGAGAGGTGGCAGAATTTCATGCTGTCTTTGTGAGCACCTTCAAGAGCATCTCAGTGTTGAATTCAGTTTTTCTTTCCACCTTGTAGATGAATAGTTCAGTCATCATTGTACTGTGGCATTGTTCTGCACAGGTGAGCCTCATGAGATGAATGGGTAAGGAAAAAAAGCAAAGGTATTCATTACAGAGAAAAAAAAAACCCAAACCAAACCAAAAACAACAATAAAAAACATGACTAAGGTGATGTCATACAAGTCATACCACATACACACTTTAACTAAGCACTGTATGACCACTAGTCATTTTTGTTCCATCTGCAGCTGGAGACATTTGTGACTATTCCTACACAATTTGTCACAGTAGGACCTCTCGGGACCCCTCCTGACAAACTCAACTTTGCAAGGTAAATATTGTTCTCAAATCTTCAAGTTACAGGAAAATTGTTGAAACTGACATGATGAAAGCAAGGCTTGGGTCTTACTGAGACTATCAAATGTGTTGCCCAGGACTGTGAAAAAACATGAATAATTTGCCCCTCTGCCACCAGCAGGAGGTGGATTTGGCATTGCTCTAGTTCTTCTAACACTCCTAAAGCTAGAGATTGGTACAGGAAAAGATAAGCTGGCTGCAGTCTCAGTGGTGGACACAGCCACCCACACGTGGTGCTGAGAAGAGACTACTTGACGAACAGATGACAGAGCAACTGGTTCCCACTCGCCCATCTCCTGTCCCAGCACAAAGACAAGCAGCATTCAAATTAGAGTGTGCTAGTTTTTAAAGATATGCCACAGATTGAATGGAAGATAACCATGGGGTTTGCATGTGATCTCTGCTTCATGGCAAATAATACATCTTTCCTGACGTTATGTCAATCAAGAGTGTGGCACACAGTGATCTTAGGATATGTAGATTCTTCCTATTTCTGTGTAGGCAGCAGAAAAATTATGTCTCCTGTAGCATAGTCTCTACTGTATTAATCAGACTCTTGCTATCAGTGCTTCTCGTCCCCTACTGCATCACTACAGATTATGCATTCTGTCTTTGCTGCCTGCTAACCAGCTACCTCTGAAGAAGCTGCAGCTGCCTGTCTTGGGAGCTTTAAATGCTGGTATTTCTTGGCAGCAGCAGCACCACAGTCTTGAATTTCCACGGCCAACTGTGTTTTCATGTCCCATTCAAAGCACATCCTGAGCCCTTCAAAAGACTTTAGGGGGGAATGAACTACATCTTGACCTTACAAGACAGAACTCTGCCCTGCTTCCAAGTGAAAATCAGCAATTCAATACAAGACAGACAATTTGTGCAGTGAGATCCCATTTGGGTCGGTTTCTGGAGAGCAAGATGAGGAGTGCCAGTGCTGTGCCTGCGCCTGGCAGGAGGCACCACCAGCCAGGAGGAAAAGGGATAGAGTCAGAAGCGCCGCGTTCTTGCGAGGGAAGCGTTGTTATACCCGCGAGCGCTCTTCGCACCATATCCTCGCATCACTTTAATTTGCACGCGGCAACAGCAGGGTGACCGGCTCGGCTCCAGTCTCCGCAGCATCCCCGGGGCTCGCTCCCGGCCGGAACGGGGGTCTCACCCCGGCGCTCTGTGCCGATTCGCCGGCCGCTGTCTCTGCCGGGAGAGGGCAGGCACCCCATCCCTCTTCGCTGGTGGGGCGGAGGACGAGGCGAGGGCAGCCCCCCGGGCAGAGGCAGGGACAGGGATGGGGCAGGCAGGAGCCGCCCCCGCGCGGGGCGGAGGGAGCGCTGGCTCGCCCCGCGTATCCACCCGAGAGGTGGCCCCGGCACTGCCTGGAGCCGCAGCCGCTTCCCTTCGCTCCCGCCCTCCCTCTCTCCCTCCCCCGTCCCCACCTCTCCTCCAAAACCGCAGGAGCCGCTAGGACTCCGCTTCACTCGCTCCGGTGCCAGCGGCGGATCGGGGCGAAGGGACCTCGCGCAGGCACGGCCCGGGGCGGGAGCAGCCCCGCATCGTCCCCGCCGCCCCCCTGCCATGGCCGGTGTCGCGGCCCAGCGCTGACGATGCTGCTGGGCGCCCCACGGCCGGGCGGCTGGGATCGCGGCCGGGTGGGCGAGAGGCTGCAGGCGGCCCTCGCCGGCCTCCAGGAGCTCCAGGTGCTTCGGGAGAAGCAGCGGGAGCTAGTGCGGGCCGCCCTGGCCATGCCGCAGCGGCCGGCGGCGGGCGGAGAACAGCAGCCCCTGTCCGCCCACAGCAAGGAGCACCGTCTGGAGGTCACCCTCTCCGCCCTGAAGGAGCAGCTGGTAAGGGACGGCACGGGACGGGACGCCCCGCTGCCCCGCTTCCCGGCTCCGTGAGCCCAGCCGCGGTGCCGAGCGCGGGCGGACGGAAGCTCCCCTGGGCTGTCAGACACCCGGCTCCCCTGCGGGAGCCGCCGGCGCCGTGCCGGCACCGAGGGCAGGCAGGGCGCTGCAGCCGCGGCCCCTGCANCGAGAAGTTGTTAACCCGGCACCGCTCATTCATCGGAGCCGAGGAGTAGGCGATGATTAACTTCAGTAATACAGCGCCCAGCTCTCAGTGCCAGCAGCCGTTTGCGTAGGAGATGAAGAGACGCGGGGTGAGATACACCTGCATAAGCGCTCGGGGGTTTGGGTGGGTGTGTGCGCGCACACCTCCGCGCCTCCACCTGTGAGCGCGCACCGATGTGTGCCCGCGCACCGATGTGTGCCCGCGCACCGATGTGTGCCCGCGCACCGATGTGTGCCCGCGCACCGATGTGTGCCCGCGCGGCTGTGCGCCCGTGGGAGTCGATCTGCCCGGAAACGCTTCGTGGGACGGGAGTACTTTGTTCTTTCCACGGATTGCATGATCAAAAGGGAAGAACAACTGAATGCCAGACTTTGTATTTGAAGTGCTACACCGGCCACTTACACAGGGTTTTTTTTGAAACTCAAAAACAATTCTGAATTGTAGCTGAAATGAGTTTCATGGGTGAGACAATAATCAAAGGGTAAAGGGCTTTAATCTCTAGTGTAGGCAATTACACACTTCAGTAAACTCAGACTTAATTCAGAATCTTTTCCCTTGCTGTACTGGTGCAAGTCTTGGCCATCAGTTATCCATCAGGTGTGAAAACAGCACGGTTATTCGCTCCCTGTAGGCAGCTTTCTCAGGCAGCATCTCAGGATAAAATGGGCTTTAACCTTCAGGGAAACTTAGCCACCACTGTGTGAAAACACACCACGGGGCATATCTTGATTGAATTAAGAAAATACAAGACAAGTGGACAGCCAGCCAGTTGATTACCTGCCATTGATAATCTTGAGTAATGGCTTTTTGGGTTTTTTTAAATTAAACAAAAGAATGAAGGCATTTATTGCCTGTTTGAGGCCAGTGGGATAACAGAATCAGACAATGAGCTCTGATCATAGTGACTGTACTTTTTTCATGTCAGGTGTTGTGCTGTAATTACTCATTTGTCTTAATATTTTTCAAATAAAATATTCAAATAGGGGATTAATTTGTCAGGACTTTGCTTGCACCTTACAAGGCTTTCCAAGAACGTGGGAGAAACTAGCTATTAAAATGGAAGGAAAAAAGGCCTTTAATTGCTGCCCTTTAGAAATGCAGGAGTTGAGTGGACTCAGGAATAACTGCACACCTCCAGAGAGGGACGTATTTCACCAGTAGGTGCCAGTGCAATTATAGGAAACATGTCTCTTGGGATGCCTGGGAGGGAAGTGTTCATAAAGCTTGAGAAGAATGACTCAGAACTACAGAAATCCAGGGACAGGTTCTTCAGCAAAAATACAGTTGTGTGAATACTTAAAGTAGTAATACAGAGCTCTTCTGACTGACCCATGGCAGCTGGAAGCTTTTCAGACTGTACTGTTCAAGCCTCCTGGTACCTTTATTGGTTTTTTTCCCCCTGCAAATTGCCGATGTTTATCTGAGTAGAGTTGCATACCTCAAATCTCCTTAATAGCAAAGTAAACGCAGTTGAAAACAGGCTTTTCACGGTCCTTTTAGAAGTAGTTCACAGATCTAGAATCTCAAGTGACCACAGGCTGAAAACTTTCCCAGTGACTCATGAGCAGTGTATTGCACTTAAAACCCATGAAAGTTCTGTTCATGATTGCAAGAAATGAAGTTAAAGCTGAAAACAACAGAAATTGCAAAGCACAGCATTGCTCAAGGAGTGATACATCTTCAACAGCTGTTGTTGTTGGCCCATGGACAATTCAGTATGTGATTGCTGCTCTATAAGCTTTCAGATTGAGAAACTCAGAGTAAATGTAACCTTGCCTTGCAGTGCACCTTGCTTCAGATTTCAAGGAGGACTGTAGCCCTGAGCTTTAGCATGGTCACAGTTTAATTCATAAAAAGTTTGGTCCTCACTACATGAAATGAGAAAGCTCTGTCAGCTGAAAGTGGCTCAAGGCATCTTAGCAATGGAAACAAGGCAGATAAAAAGTCAAGCCAGGCTTCTCCTATAATGGTAGGGTGAGAAACAGAAGAGCAGAGGCAGAAACCTTAAGGACTCAAGTCTGACTAGTGGGAACGACAGAGCAGAGCCTCAAATGCCGTAGGCACCACGTGTGGATGCCATTCCAGAATCTCAGTCTCTTCCCCAACAACATTTACCAGAGACAGTGATCAGCTGGCCTTCTAGCACTCTGCTGTAGGCAGTCTGCAACCCCTAACAGTCATGCCCTTTTTTGCCTTAACCAGTGGCTCTTTTTGGTGGCTGAGGTCTTTTCTGGCAACTGCAAATTACTATGGCACAGGTGGGGTCAGTGCTGTAGCAGAAGAGGAGCAGAGTTAAGTGATGCCACCCACTATCAGAGATCCTGAAGGTGCTAAACTTCTCTTAGCCAAACTGTATCATGGTGACAAAGAGGAAAAAGAAGAGATGCAAATTCAGGCTAATGTAAAGAAAGAAATCTATGATTGCTGTCAGTGTAGGTGGATATTGAAGGCTGCAACATCCAGTATTTTCTCAGCTCTTTCCTCAGAGGCCATATTTATAAACCTTATTTTATTTGATTCAAATCTGATGATTTTGTTTTGCAAGCTTTCAGGTGGTTTATGATGTTATAAAAATGTGAGAAGGGACACATTGTACTGAAGAGAAAAAAACAAACACTTCGTACCCTGCATTTTACACAGATTTTTTTCCCCTTTAGATAATTTTAAATAGAAGAAAACATCTTTTAAACCAGGGATTTTATATATTTTTTTTAAATAACAAAATTTTGTCAGCTGAGAGAAAGAGGTCCTTCTGGAAGGAATTTACCTTGCTCTATTACAAGTGTCTGGAATAGATGATAGTAATTTCCCTCTGAAACTGGCTGCTTTGCACCATCAGTTACAAAAAGACCCATAGGTAGGCAAAACTAGAAAAGAATGCTGTGTTTCATTCCAGAATGAAGTCAGATTAATAGAATTATAGGATGCTAACCTACAACCAAGAAATGTCAACAGATTCCCCCTTTGACTGAAGATATTAATAATTGAGAAGAACAGTCAAGTATGATCAGTGGGTTTTGGTGTCTTGATTTGAGGTGCCCAGTTGTGTTGGTGAAAAGGAATCTGCTTTTCAGAGAGTGTTCTTCCTTCTGAAAAATGGATGGTATGATGATATCCCAGATTTGCTTCCTCAAAACTGTAGTCCATTGATAGTACATGTTGATTGGGAAAGTTTGATTCCACACTGTGTGGTGTCCAGAAGTCTTCACAGCTGCATTGCCCAAAGCAAACAGATGGTTTTACCTGCAGGGTTTTGTCACATGTAAAATTCATGTTGTTAATAGAGAAAGAGTGTGTTTAGGGTTTACTGTTTTGGGTGCTGCCTAGTGTGGGTGTTGGAGCAATAACAGCTTGAAACAAACACACCGGAAAAGTCATTCTTACCCAAATGGTTTGAGGAATGCCTCTCTTGTTAGAGTGCAGAAGTAGTTAACTGAAAGATCAAAGCTAGGTCAGTGGCTGGAAACATGAAAACCCAATGGTGTGAGGCACCATAAAAGGGTTAAAAACGATAATGTAAATCATGTGTGTTGGTTAAAATGCTGTGAAAGCGCAGACAGAACCTGGAGGTATAATAAATAATGTTTGAATACCTGAGAGCCTTGTGGCCTCTCTGTCATTAATCAGAAACCACAGACTGAGGGATTGGCTGGCAAAACATTAATCATTAAGCAATTAATTCCAGCCATGGAAACAAAACTTTGTGATTTCCTGAGTAGGTGGGATTGAAGAAGGCACGGCATGGTTTTGTTTTTTTACCACAATATAAAGAAGTACTGAGAAGGTCTTACATTCATCATTCAGATGGAATAGAAAATCACCTTTATTATCCATTTCTTCCCTTCTTTTTTATGTGAAACAGGAAGAGGGAAAATCACTGTGGATTTTCCTAGGAAGCAGTAATGAGCCTCTTGAGTTTAAACCTTTCTAGATGTGTGACTCTAACAAAAAGGGGCTTTATTTCTTGTGTCTTATATGTTCCTCCAGTCCTCTTTAAAAGCATACTAAAAATACCTTTTTTTTTTCTTTTTTTTTTTTTTCCCCCTCAGCAGCATCACCAGCCCCAAGAGTTTTCTTGTGAAACTCAGAGCATCTATATTTTTTTTCTTACAATTTCTAATAATTTACTGATTACCTTAGGATCTTAGCTTTCTTTTCTTTTAGTATTTATAGCTGTGGAGAAACCTATGCAAATGTTAAAAGCTGAATAATTCGTACAAAAGGAAGAAGGCAAAAATGTGCACATACTGATCTTGATTTTCTGTGTATCATTCAATTTTTTTAAGATACTTTAATTTTGTTCAAGGGACCTAGATTTTTTATTTTTATATATTTGAGGTTGGAAATGCTGCTAGAACTGCTACTTGTGTTTTTAAATATGAAATGTACACATAAAGAAGAACCTTAATAATGTTTTTCATACCATTACTGAGTGGAAACCCATCCCCTTGAGGGCTTTGAGCACAACTTTACAACCAACTTCAAGAGACCACCTTTTTGTGAAGTACTGTAGGATGGATGGTGAGGTGTGATATAATTAGAAGCTGCCTAAATAGTGACTGAGCTTTAGATAATTTGTCAGGTGCCACGTGAGAAGTTTGTGGCAGAAACCAACTGTGGTTCTTTGGCTGGTACCTCACGCCTGGTACCATCTGCCTTGCCAAGCTGACAGCATAAATACTGGGGGAGCAACTGCAGGAGCTGCTACCTCAGATCAGCCTGGTCAGCGACTGCAGTAGGCAGCAGATCTAGTTACTGGCTTCTGAAGGATTATTCACAAGCTTGAGACACCATTTGTTTTAAATACAGTAATTTCCCCACCATATTCAAATGCTACCTTCTCCTTCCAGGAAATGCGTGAAGATAACAGGCCACAAGACAAAGCAATGAAAACTTGCAGTAAAATAGATGTCACAATTCTTGCAGTGTATCCTTTCCACTGTAAAGACATGTCATCAAAGCCAAGGGTTTTACTGGAGTGGGTATGCTGCCTTTACGTGGTAGGGCAATAAGATACCTCATCCACAGTAGTTTCCTTTTATCCAGCAGATCTTAAGAGTTCAACCAGACAATCCATAACATTTATCTCCTCTTGTGCTCAGAGGCAGTGTATGGCAAAGTGTGGTGCAATAAAAATATGTTCATAAGTTAAAAGACTTCTGTCTTATTTAGAGATACAGTTCCTGCCATGGGTGTAATAAAAAAGCCAAAAGTTAAAATAAGTACCTTCAGAGTGAGTTTTGAGAACATGTTTAGCTGGGCAGAAGACAATATATACTAAGAAATGAAATGTTTTGTGCTTGTCCATTAGGTCAGTCTTGTTACAGAGAGCCAACTGCAACAGTCCCTAGCTAAGGAAAACACGAGAATAGAATCTTGCTGGCACAGGTGGCCTGAATTCATGCGTTGCTGCTGAGATTCTAACTGTGATTATTGTTCATTTCCTCCTTCTTCCTTGATTTAGTCTCGTTTGAGGAGACAGGATGTCGGCTTGAAAAGCCACCTGGATCAGCTAGACCAGCGAATAAGTGAGCTGAAATTGGATGTCAGTAAGACCTCCAGTGAATATTTGGATAGTGACAGCCGGCCCAGCTCAGGTAATGTTCATTTGGCTATTTATTCCCAGGAGTATGGTGCTAGGAGAATTGAAGAGTGTCAACTGCTAAGCAAAATTCTCTGTATTATTTGGTCAGAAACAGTGCCCCATGGCTGAGGTGGATAATAGTCATCTGGCATAGAGTGGGCTCACAGAGCTGCTAGGAATTTTCCTGCAAAGTTGATGTAGTTGGAAAGTACTCACTCACTCAAGCAGTATTCTTTCTGGATTATTTATTTTTTTTTTAAATGAACCTTATAGCCACACATGGAAGGAAAAGGAGACAGATTTACTTATTAATTACCTTGTGCAGTGTAGAATGACCATTGGTAAAATGGCTAGAATACTTAAAAGAAGTGGAGACCAACATCAATATCAACACTCTGCTTGAATCCAGGAAGGGTTCTGAACCTCACTAGGGCTTTGAAAATCACTATTGCAGTACCCCTGTCAAATGAATTTATGGAGAAGCAAAACTATTAAAAGCACTATTAAAAGACACTGAGAAAAACTGCCCCAACAGAGTAAAGCTCTCATGGACAGGAAGATACTAGGTATCAGGTTTCTGGTCTGATTCACAGAGAGAGCTGTACTGCAGACTTTTATAGCTAGGATGTCTGTCAAAACCGGTTTTCTGTTATCTATCCAGAGACAATGAAAGTAGTTCTTTTAAACAGAATTTTTGCAAAGCTTCAAGTCTTCAATCAGACAAGGAGATTTTTTTTTTTTTTTTTGAATACAGCATACGGATTTGCAGCCTGGTTCTTAGAGGGCATATAAAAAGTGCAAATTTCTGTTGTGTGTTTGAGTTCAGGAGTTGTGCACTTAGGCAGATGCACATAGTTCAAAAGAAAATACTCCTTCTCTGCTATGGAGAGGAATAATAAAATTTCCTACCTTGAATTGATACAAAGCCTTTTTTAATGCTTCCACAATTATTGGAAATGATCTCAATAGCTGGAGAGAGAAGATAGTCTCCATTCTCTGCCCTTAGACATTCCAGCTATTGTAGACTTGGCAGCTCTGATCACAGGCTAGTTTTGCCCTATCTAATCCACTCATCCAATCCGTGCTTGTGCACACCTAGTACCAGTTACAGCAGTGTCAGAGGTCCCTGTCTTACACCAGTTGCATCGTAATCCCCAAAGACATTCGCCAATGAAGAACTGGGCATGATTGTGAATGCTTCTTCCCATCCCTCCCTCAGAGCTAAGCAGACATGTGTGTGCCAAGCTGGCTCATATTCTGCAAATATGCAGAGCCCAATAAAGGTTGGTTGAATTAGAATGCTGATGTTACCTTAATAAATAATCATAAATTTAGGCTTGTGGCACTTAGCGAATGAAGTTTTATTTTATTCTGTGCACTTTTCTTCTGCAGAGCATGTTTAGTTGCTGTAAATGTGAAATATCCTATTTATTTTAACTCTGCAGGATTCTATGACCTGAGTGACGCTGGTTCTTGCTCACTTTCCAATTCTTGCACTTCTGTGTACAGTGAGTCTATCTCCTCCTCCCACACCAGTCTCTTACCCAGCTCTCAACACCCTAAAGCGAGGCTCAGTGTGTTTGATTACCGACCCAAGTCTGCAGATGAAACTACTGTGCACACCACCAGCTTCCAACAGCAGGGAGCCTATGCCAGCGATGGATGTCGGATTGCAGCTAGCAGAGATGTTTCTGGGACTCCTGCCAGGTCCAGACCAAGGCCAGTTTCCACAGGTAATTGATAGCAGAACTGGATACTTCATTTAAGAGAAGGGCAGATTCCTGGTTATTACTTTTAGGACCTTGTTTAGCCATGTGTAATCAATATATAGTTCTCATTTTCAAAACACAAAGTGAGAGTGGATCAAAACCACAGCGCCAAACCATTTACTGTCCAAGTTCCCCTTGTCTCCATACTCCAGATACTTTTAAACAGTAACATATACTAGAATGAATCAATAAAAAATGTGGATGAAACAGTAACAAATATGAGGATCTATGCATTTAGAAATGGAAAAATACTCTAGTGTATGAGATAAAATTGTAAAGAATAGAGATAATGTTTTTAGTGACCTGCATGTGACATCAGAAAAGTTCCAGTATTTGAAATACCTTATGTGAAAGTGCAGGGATGTATGAAAGATTTCAAGTAAACTCAAAATTCTCTATTTACACAAATTAATGTTGACTCACACAATGATTCTTTTTCATAATTTATGATGTACAGTTAGGGACAACAAATGCCAAAAGTTAATTGACTATCTAGAGAGCAGTCATGAGCCTAAAAGTGGATCAGCCATGAATTTGCATCATACGGTCAATGAAATGGACAAGTCTATTAATATTCCAAATCTCTTGTTTACCATCTGTAAAGTGACATCATATCACTTCTTATCACGGGTTCTTCCACAGCCTCAAAGCAATCTGGTGTTAGAGTGATCTAGTGAGATGTATAGCAGTTCCATTATAGAAACAGGGAAGCTGTAGGGAACATCATTTCAAGTACTGTGCCACTCTTGAGTCATTTCCACAGCTTTTGACTCCTTTTTGGTTTGTTTGCAAAAGAGCGCAGCATTACACACTGCCAACAATTTCCTAAAGAGTTTTCATTGTGAATAGGTTGTTAGGTTGTCATCCTAACCTTTGCTGTGACAGGTCTGTGCATAGGTAGGACACTGCAGACCACCCCAAAATTTTGCAGTCTTTTAAAGGCTTCCTGTCACAGGACATAGATAGTCATCATGTGACTATTCACACAGTTTGTGAATGATGTGGTTGAATGTGATGGTTGGGTTTCATGACAGCATGAGGCACCTAGGAAACTGGTTAGCTGAGGATTTGTTGGCACAGAAGTCTGCATTGTAGTACAGAGAAATCCAAGCTAACTGGTTCCAGTATTCTTGGTCCCAGAGGTAACACAGCACCTTAGTGCTCTGTTGAATGACGTGTCTGGATGGAACAACCTTTCTTCACGCAAGAACACAGCCTCTCCTCTCTGTGCACAGGAGATGCTTCTGGGAGGAGGGTGCTGCAGTCAAGAGTAAATTACAGCACCCTTGACAGTACTCCAAAATAGAAGAAATAGGAATTGATGTCTATAAATGTCATCTTCAGGGACTACACTTCTCACTTGCCTGAGTAGTTAGCCTTAGATTTTTTTCCTCTGTGAAAATAAATATTATTCAGTTCATTCTTCTATGGCTTCTCTGCTATGAAATAAATAATCCCTTGCTTTTGTCTAGTTGGGTTCCTGTTGGTCTGTGACATTTTAGAACTTTTTTGCATATACACAGATTTACTTTTATCCAAGTAGCACAGTTTAAATTTCCTGCAAAGGTAAGAGTTTTATTATTGGCATTAAAAGGCATTTTAAATTCTGTTATGCTTAGGTGATAAAAGCTTTAAAGTAATTCATTGACCTTAGAAGACTGAAATTACTTTCTTTATCCATGCTACTGATTTTAGTAAAAGCTATCACATCTCTCTGATAAAGCACTTCTAGCATGAACCAAGTTGAATGTAATTGTCTGTGATTTAATTAGGTTGTTTATTTTCATCCACCATATAGGTGACTTGGAAAGACTCATTCCAGCGGACGCTAGATTTCAGAAAGAAATGGATCCCAAATCTGTGTTGCCTCTGTGCCATAATGGAGACGTGCACTTGCTCAGCATGGACCCCAAATTCCAGAATGACTTGGTCTCCAAGAATGGCATTGATGTGTATCCTTACCCAAGCCCCCTCCATGCAGTGGCTTTACAAAGTCCCCTTTTCTCCCTGGTGGGAGCATCCCCAGAATCAGACTTCCAAGCTCCTCCCAGCAAACCTATGCCTAGTATGACAGGTCCCAGCCTGATTAAGACTAGGCCAACCACTGAGGTCAAGCCGGGGGGTTACATCAATAAATTACTGCAGCTGACAAGATGCAAAGGGAGCAGTCGGGCTGAGGCCAGTGACTGGGTTTCACCAAAGAGCCAGCCAGCCACAATGCACCAGAGACTGATTATAACCCCCAGCACCGGTGGAGTGAAAATTAACAGCAGCAGTAGCCAGCTGGAAAAACAGACGAGTTCTCTGGAGAGTAACAAAGCTGAAGGGAAGCTGTCAAGAGAGGTGCCAGAGGGGGAATGTGCCAAGCAGCAGGAGACCATGAGCTATATGAATGAAGAGCAGTCATCCACTCGGCCTGACACAGAGCCATCAGCTGTGAATAGTTGTTATCCTGCCAAGTCAGCAGCAAGGGGCTCTCCTCTGGCAGAAGCAACAGAGAGCAGCGTGGAGCGCAGTTTGTCCTACTCACAGCTGTCTCAAGAGGACTCTAGCCCAGACACCTGGAGTGCTAAAGCTGTCCTACCCAAAAAAATGCCCATCAAAAGGTGTGGCAATGCCAAATTGGCTTACGCTGGGGGTCATGAACGAGTGGCACAAGCTGAGTTTGTTCATGCTCAGTTTGTCCCTGCAGAATCCCATCAAGTCCGGGTAAAGTTTGCCAGCTCCAAAACAAAGGCAGTGAAGATAAAGAGGAGGAACAGTGAAAAAGTCGTTCGGCCTGGGAAGCAAGCCTTCTCCATGGAGAAGGTGAGAGGGTCTCATGGGGCCACCAAGCTGCCTGCTGAGTGGAGTCAGCTCCAAAGACCGCAAGGAATGAAGAGCCTCGTGCAGAGACCTTCGTATTCTGGTGACATGGCTGGCAGATCATGCTCAGAGTCGAGTCTGTTCCCAGTGCAGGTCAGGCTCCCCACTGTGCCATCCAGGCCAGAGCTCTACGGAGCCTCTGCCAATGCCCTGTATTCCCTCGAAGCAGCCTGTGTAGACACAGCCAACAGGAAGAAGCAGCGCAAGTGGCAGTCCACAGTGGAGATCTCTGCCAAGGCCCACCCGGCCAGCCTGTCTCACAGCTTTGGCCTGGGAGCGCCAAGGCAGCCAGCACGGAGAGCCGGCGTCCTGCGCACTGTCAGCATGAGGGCACACTCCAAGGGTCAGCACCTCGGAGATTATGCCAAAAGCGAGTCAGACCACTCTGAGTACTCTGCAGACTGCGCTTCCCTCTTTCACTCCACCATCGCAGAGACCAGCGAAGGGGAGGTCAGCGATTTCACAACCAACCGGTTTGGGGACAGTGAGTCCAGTGAAGGTGATTCGGATGGCAGCAGTAACAGTAGCAGCCTTGCTCTTGACTATGATGAGGGGGATGAAAGTGAACTGATTTGGCCTGAAGGTTCCGTCAGACAATCTGTGACTGTCCAGGCCTCTTCCAAGCCTCTTCCTCCAGTGCCCAAAATCTGTCGCATCAAAGCTTCAAAGGCACTAAAGAAGAAGATAAGGAGGTTCCAACCTGCCTCTCTGAAGGTCATGACCATGGTTTAAGGGAGAGCAAGCATCTGTCTCTTACAGTGAGACATCCTGCTGGCTCTCATTTGCAAAGTAAGAGGACTCACGTGCAGAGAAAAGGACTTTCTTAAAGGAGCTGTGAATAATCCCTGAGTCTACACAAGGGATCTTGTTTGTTAATGCCTGGACATAAATGTCACTGTATGTAATTCCCTCTTTTGCCATTTATTCTGTAAATACGAATCTCTGTGTATATTATGTGATGTCTTTTTTAATTATCCAGAAGGGTCACCGTGGTGAAAATGAAAACAACCTTCACTGTAAGATTTTACAGGCAGGCCCTTGGTGTTTTTTTAACCATATGCACCCACAGAATCAGTCCAGACACAAAGACTTGC
Organism: Promerops cafer; assembly: GCA_013398275.1. Taxonomy (NCBI): domain Eukaryota; kingdom Metazoa; phylum Chordata; class Aves; order Passeriformes; family Nectariniidae; genus Promerops; species Promerops cafer. The sequence goes on from VZSE01008641.1 coordinate 3,060,745, forward strand.
TAAGAAGAACGTGTATTTCCCTCTTGTGAGGAATTCTTCGCAGTCTGAAGTCTGTATTAACCATCTAGCTGTTATTGTGGTCATATGGAAAAACTCTGTTTTTGACACAGTTTTACTTTATTTCAGATCAGCTATCCCATACCTTCTCCATAACATCGGGAGGATGAGTCTGTTCTTCCGTAAAAACATAGTATGCTTAATCCAGAAGGCAATTGTATTTGTGAATGAGAACAAGATTCAGTTTGCTTCCTTTTTTTCAAAATAGCATAGGGTTGTTTTTTCAACCCCCCTCTTTATGATGTTCCATGTTATTGTTCATTTGTTGAATGGATGAAAGAACATGAGGGCGACATGCCACAGTATGTGATTAGCTGGGACTGAGATGATAGCTTTGCCCTTGAAATTGCAAACTCAATAAATACTATTTAATGTATTTCTGAAAATTATGATTGCCTGACTTTGATGTCTAAAGAAAATTACTCTGATCTCTAGTATGAAACAGTTCTGTGTTTTTATGATGACTGTGCAGAGGGGTTCTTTTATATTTTCAGAGGATCACTGTAGCTCAGCCAGAACCAGGGTCTGCTCACTCTCTACCTCAGGAAAGCTTTTTCAGCACCTGCTTCTAAATGAAAGAATTTGAAAATGGTATTTCTATTGAGGACAGGGTAGTGTTTAACTGACTCACTTAAACTGATGCAATTTTGTCACAAGAAACTTAATTTAAAACATATATTAATGTATACCTGATGTGTTTTGAATGCATTTGAGGGCACTGATGTGAAGCTTTGTATCAGTGTCTAAACTGAAGAAGTGAAGAAGTCTTTTTTTTTTTTTTAGACAAGCAGTCCTAATTCTTTCCTCTGAGCATAGCAGTCTGGAAGCTGAGCTGAAGTTCACCCTGAATTTACAAAAGAGCAGGTATTATCCTCCTACCCTATTTCAGTACTCAGTCTGAGTACATTCCCAGCTTAGGAGATGTAGGCATTACCTCATTCAGCTGCCTGCACTGGGTCTGAAACAAAAGGTAAGTGCTTTGCAGAAACTGCATAAAAGGGTGATTGTTTACTACAAGGATTCAGTAGCAAACAAATACTGAAAGACAACTTTCACCCAGTGCTTGCTATTCTTTGGAAGCTATTTTATATTTTGAAACCACTCTATTTTCATATAATTTGTGGAAAATGAGGAGAAAAGTAAAAGGTATGTAAAGTCATTTAATTCAAGTATTCTAACTAGCACGTAACATCATCCTTACTGTAACTAGGAAAACATTACATTTTAGTCAGTGGAATATGTTTGAACATTTTTTCATTGTTCCAAGAGTATTGGACATAATCACTCTGGTAGGATTAATTGGAGAATTTCACAGGTCTGGCAGTGGTTTCTTGTTCAGCATGTCTAGCAACAGAACAAACAAAATAGTGATTTATGCTTTGTTGACTTTCTACACCATGAAAGGATTCTTTTTTTCCATTTACACAAAAGGTTTCATTTGGAGGAGTGTGTCAAAAGTTACATATGATCTTTTAATCTAGGGATTTTCTGTGTTGGGGTGGGGTTTATTGGTTAGATAGGAATTTTGAGAGTGTTTTTTTCATTAAGGAGGAAATTGTTCTTAAGTAGAAAAGTGCTCTGGGTAGGAGTGTTCTGAAACCTGGTAAAAACTGCCACCCAGTAGCTCCCTGCCTTTTTATCAGAGTATGCTCAAACAATAAGTTTGTGGTCCCACAACTCAGTAAATCCTGCTTTAGGGCTGTTAATACTCCATCAGAAATGCTGCCAGACACCTGATGAAAGTGCTGATACAGAATGAACTCAGGCTGCCAATTCAAATAAAGAAAAATGATGACTTAATTTTGTACTGACAGGTTTTATGCCAATGAGGTATCACTGCCTCTACGACTCACACTTTTCTGCCAGGTCAGATACCTTCTCTCCTCCCAGAGCCAGCATAAACCCAACATAAAAGCATAAAGCTGGCCCAAACATCATCATTTGACAGAAATACGATTATGTGCTCACACTTGATCCGGGGGAAACCTGTGGTGCTGGAGAACCCCAGCAATGCAGAGAACCTGCTGTTAGGTGTTGAGGCATTGCTATGTGCAGTGATGCTACTGAGCTGTGACTTTTTGTCAAAGGCAGAACAGGTGGTGCTTCCCCTCTGTACTCCAGGACATTGGATGTTCTCCCTAGTACTGCCCTTTGGAAACACTGCTTTTGTCTGCTGGAGCAGAAACTGCATTGGGACCAGAGCTCTGGAGGGAAGAAGTAAGACAGTGCAAAACAGGGCAGGAGACTTGGGTGGCCAATAATTCAGGTATATTGACACAAAAATATGATAGTTCAGTGTACTGTAGTGTGTTTTGTTGGCAAGTACACCGAGAATTTTGATAACCACTGGGTACAAGTGCGATGACTCTGTTCATCGGAGACTGGGCTAGCTCTGCTGACAGGACCCCAGAATACCTGCCACCTAAGCAAACAGAGCTGAAACATACTTAAAATCAACAAATGTCAATAAATACTCTGAAGTGCTATTCTTTTATGTGTATGTACTAAACATCATAAAACTATCATAAAAATACCTTTTAGCCTCCTCATGAAAATAAGGGATGCCCAACCATGGGATCATGGCCGTACAAAATAGAAGTAATGACTGTTTGCTTTTGTTTTCAGAAGAAATCTACCAAATCTTTTTACCTCACAGCCTCTTGTACTATAATGGCCCAAGAGAAGGCCAAAAAATGTCAGCTGGTGATAGAATTAGAAGTCTAGCACCAAACCTGATAAACTTCGGGAGTGAGAAGTTTAGCACTTTTACTGAGACTTGATTAGCAAGTGTATAGATCTAATGGCTGCTTCAGAGCAGCTTTGTGAAGAGTTTCTGTTGCAGGAGCTAACGTGTCATCATCACTCCGAGGCTAGTGAAACAAAATCATCTACTGCTGAAATCTATGTGCCAGATCAGCAGTTTCCTTCTGTCCTAGGCAGACATTTACACTTCAGTGTAGGAGCAAATTGCTCCTAAACCACAAAGGAAAGAAAAGAGAGTAAAAAAGAGAATAGAAAAGGAATTAAGGAAGCTTTAGGACCAATTTGCAGAATAGATCATAATTATGATTTTAAAAACTTTTTAAAATACTTTTATTTTGCAAACAATGCCCGGTGGACATTTTAAGGCTATGCTGGAGTCTTTTGTGCCTTCTTCCCCATCCTAGTCTGAAGCTCTGGAGGAGCTGAAGGAGAGAGGTGCTCCAGGAGCTGCTGAAAGGTAGGTGGTAGCAGCAGCTCACTGGGGAGTGAGTTGTTGCCAACAGGATGAAGGAGGCTGAGCATGTCACCAAAGGGCTCTCGTGGTTCCAGCCCCACCAGCCTTTGCTAGGTTCTTTAAGGTCCTCTAGGGGCTGTAACCCAGCCCCACCCCTGCTCGTGTGGCAGTGCTGTGATTTGGATGCTGCACTTGAAATAATGGGCCACCAGCACCCAAAGCCCACCACAGGCCCATCACTTATGAGCTACAAGATGAGGGAGTGTCCCAGTCCAGAGTCCTTCCAGACTACCAAGTACAAAATCCCCAGTTAGGCAAAGGTTTTTTGAAAGAAGTGTGCAGCAAAATAAGGCATCTGTGGCTGCTGTCTGACAGGGAACAAGACAACAGCATGCCAGGGAAGGACTATTTTACAGCTGCTCTTCTGAAGCAATAGCTGTGGCTTTCATTCTCCAACCCCTTTTGAGCCCTTCTCAATCCCACTGAGGCTGAAGGATTCATTCCAGCTGTGCTCAGTGGAAGAGAGCAGCTCAGCTTTTAAGTACAGCCCCCCTCTGCCATCCACACCACAGCAAAGCCTTTGGCTCCTGCAGAGAGCTGTAGTTCCTATTGCTCCCTGACCACAAACTCAGTCCTCCTCACTAAACATGCTCCCGAGGCAGCTGCCCTGACATGAGCAGCTGGAACGACCATGTGAAGGGAAGAACGTCATTATTCTGGAAAACAAGGACTCCTATGTCTGAAACTTGTCTGTGAGGAGTGCAAATATCCAATGACACCAATACAGAATCCAGGCAGTTTTCCCATATCTTATATGGATGTTAAGGAGACCTGGAGTTCCACCATTAGCTGCTACTCTGTATGGACAGCTACCGTGATACATCAGCTACAGATGAAGAGTGATCAACAGGAAAATGCTCAACTAAGGCTTGATTTTTGGTATTTATACTTATATTTGAAGCCATCACAGTATGCCTGCAAAGCAGAACATCAGCAGAATAACAGTTGAAATGAGCAGAAGTCCAGCCTCCATCAATTCAATTAATTCCATGTGTTATCATGATAATAAAGGCTGGAGACTATCATTAGCTAATACTGATTTTTTTTTTTTCCCCCAAGCATTCTGGTGTTTTTCCTGTCTCAGCATTTTAACTAGGGGTGAAGACCATAAAATTCACCCATGACACAATTCCTAGGAAGTCACTAGAGCTACTCCACACATTCATTTATCCTCCTCATGCTGTTCTCAAGATATCAGCAAGTGGGATGATTGGCATGACAGATGGAAAATAAGGAAGATTTCAGACCTCACTTTCATTCTTGAAGGTGCTGCAGCCTGTGGAAGTAACTGTGTTGATGGGTGTCTGGGCTGGGGAGAATGCCATTTCCATGTCACATCTGTGTTAGTGATGAATCAGGGAAATGGTTAGGGCTTTGCACAGTGATGGAATTTCATGTTTATTCTGGTTTTCAAAACACAGGTTGAAAGAGTATCAGCGGTCTGCTGATCCTGTAAAGCTACAAATCAAGAGGAGAAAGGCCACAGATCAAACTGACCAGGCAGGGTTAATCAGGCAATGTTGAACCCAAACTGTAGTCTTAGAAGCGCCAAATGAAGAATCTTAGCTCCAGTAGACTTGGGCAACTGGATGTGCTCAAAAGCTCTTCCAAATCATTCTAGATACCTGCTCTTCAGCCCAAAATGGATATGTCGGGCTAGCAAGTTGCTCTGAGGAAATATGCATTCCTGCAAACCATCACTCCTACATTTACATATTTTCTCTCCACTCCTAGTGTCTAAGGTTCTAACTCATGCAGTATGTTAATATGTTTAAGACCCCACCGAATTCTTCTACACTTTGCAAGATGGAATGATATGGATACACTGACTCTCTAGACAACAAGAGCTATGCTTCAGCAAGAATCCAGAAATTAAACTTGCACCCTGTAAGACAAGCTGTAGCATCAACAATGAAGCTTTCCTTCAAGACTTCAAGACTTTCCTGACCACTGTAATGCCAAAACACAAATAAAATCTTACATTTTCTAAGATTATTAACTCATTCACTAATGAAAGCCAGAAAGTTCAATTATGAAAAGAGTTTTTCTGGGTGTACAGAATTTGGCAGAAAATGCCAGTAGTATAGGTTTCTATGCATTTTCCCCTGTTTTCTACTCAACTTTCCCTAAAGAATACAATTAAGAGAACCAGAAGTTCATTTTCATGCTCATTATTAGAAGGGGGATCTGACTTGACAGATCAAGCAAGAGCAGAGACAGTTGCAGTCAGGATGAAAATTGGTTGTATCTTAAAAATGCAATGCAGAAAGCCTCTTTTTAACCTATTTGATGGCAAGAAAGTGGAAGAAGTTAATGTCTAGGGCATACACAAAGTTTCCTATTCTGAGATCATTCGAGTTAAACAAATTCCTTACCTCAGATGCAATTTATGGCTACATGAAGGGCTACATGAAGATAAATTGTTCCCAAAGGGAAGATTTTCCTGATTCTATACTAAGTGTGCTCACTAACTGTGTTGCTCAACATCCTTCTGTGCATAACCAAATCAGTATCTGTTGTCTCCCCAGCATTTCTATTCAACTGTGCATTAGTGGAAGAACAAGGTGCTTATCAACCACACTGTGACCTCTGACTGCTGAGAATTTCACCTTGGCATAGAACTCTCTATTCTTCATAAGGACTGAGGTTTATGAAGTTATTGCTTGAAATGGAAATTTGCCGTACATCTTCTTAGCATTAGATGTATATATAGATATTTGGGAAAAGGCAGTTAATGGAATATGTGGATGTGGTTATGTCCACAATTGGAATCAAAGCAGAAAGGGGTTTTGGACTATTTTGTGTCTTGTCACTGACTCTGACTGTATTTTCCAAAGAAAAAAGGTCACAAAACTGAAGATATAATAAGAATGAGAAGTTGGTGATTAAAATTAATACTGTGACCATTCCCCTTTTTTGTTTTAATCACATCTGCTGAAGCTAATGAGTTTGGGGGTGGTTCTATTAAATATGACTTTGGAGTGGGCTGAGTTTCTTGAAAATAATTTGGTGATTTTTTTTGTTACACCAAGATGTTCAGGAAAGCTTCCTCTGTGCTTACCTCATATATACCTGAAATCTGAATCATCTGAAATATACATTTAACTATCTGTTAGAAATTTCTGACCCTTTTATTCCCTCTAACAAAAAAGTGGATTTATGTGCACATGTACAGATTACCACTAATGAAATGGGTATGATTGTATAATGGCTTTTCTAGCTCTTCACACTACATTTAGATTCTATGATTTTGATTGTATTTCATCCTGGGTCTCCTTTGTTTTCACGGGGCACTGAAATTGATATAATACTGGTAGGCCTACAATCACAGCTTTATAACCAGTATTTACAGTGCACAGCCTGCTTCTAGAAGGTCAAAGAATGGTAACTATGAATAGTAAGCCTAATGCCAGCAGGCCTAACTACACTGTACCACAGTATGAATTTACATTACAAATTTTTAGAAGCTCACAAATCAAAAAAGGCTGAAAACGCATGTTGTCTCTTGAGTGCCTGAGATGAAGAGGGCTTCAGAACAAATCTACAAAACCAGAAATAGGAAGAATTCCAAGAGAGCTGAGATGAGAAGAAAACAATTTCAAAGTCTGATGATAAGTTACTACCAATCAAGGGGAAAAGCTCTCCACAGATGGTGTTAAATAAGTACAGAGGACTGACACAGGCTTCAAGATAGCCAGGGAGGGTGATAAAAAGGGACACTTTAAAGCTCTGTTATTATAAGAAGGTTAATAATTTTCTAGCACTGTGGTTCGTATATAATCACAGCAGCCTCCCACATTAAGTAACAGAGTGTGGTTGTCAAGAAGGTGTGTGCACCACGGAAACACACCAGGGTTAGGAGCCAAGTATCCCAAATATGTTTGCATCATCTGCAGCCTAAGGCACTCTCCCAATCCCAGCCTTTGGTGTCAGCTACCTGTGGGTCACCTTCCCTCTGGGCTGCTCCTGCACCCCAACCCCTCCACCCAGCCTTTGTCACTTCCCTGGCTGCCGTATGTCCTGTGTCTGCAGCCAAGAACTTTCCTCCAGAGGAATTCCTTTTTTTTTTTTTTTTTTCCCAGAAGAATCATCAGGTTATAAAATGTAACCTCAGAGCATGCAGAGAACTTTTAATGAGAAAATATTTGGCTACCTCACCACAACCAGCCTGCCGAAATGTACTGTTCTGGCTCATGTTCATTGGTGTGGTTGTCTCTGGTATGTAATTTGGGAACATTGGATGTTAACTCCCTAGAAATCCAGGGAAGCTACTGCAGAGAAGGATTCAGCTGGCCCTAGAAATCAAAACCTAAAAGGCAAGAAACAAGGCCTCCACTGTCCCTTTTTTCAGGTGCAACCAAACACTTCATGCAATGCCACCACACATCTTGGGTGGCACATCTGGGACCATGGGAGGGGAGAATGACCCCACTTAACACACCGTCCTTCAGTGTCCTCACTCACATCAGTTCAGCTCCTTGACATAGGTATATGTGATGTGATCTTCAACTTTACTAACTGGAGGAATATCAAGCCCTTTTTGGTTTGTATGAGCTGAAAGCTCCACACACATCCACGAGAAACAAAACACATCTATTTTATACAAACTGTTCTCTATGCCATTACCTATAATTACATACTACAACTCAAGAACTAAGTTTACCCACTTTCCGCTTTACATGATGCTTTCCCTGCCTTTTCCGAGATGGCCACCGCAGGCTCAGAGGTAAGGTTGTGCCCTGTGGTGTCTGTCTGTCCATCCCAACATGTGCTAAGAAGAGACATGACCTGCAGTTTCCTTTGTGACAGCAGACTTTGCTTCCTAAGTGGCCTCTCTCTAAATTTGAAGTTGACACTGCCTTATTCTCTGATGCAGAATGCTATTTTTTTGCATAGTCCGAGACCAATTTGAGCCTAAATTGTACTGAATAAAATCACTTTTTTATAATAAAATTCAATGTGATAATGTGGTTTGCAACAAAGGGCCACTGTTTGTATTTCCCTATGGATTCAGATCACATCAGCTTTCCAGGTATGAGAAGGCCAAGTCTGTATGCAGACTATAAAGGCTATACTATATATATATATAAGTATTTACTGTGTATAGTGTAAGTATAGAGACTTACACAAGACTAAAGGGAAGGCAGCTAGGACAACTACTGTCTTCCCTAGACATATATTGCTAAGAGAAATCCACAGCAGGAATACAACAAATAAAGTGTCTATTGTAATATATAATACAGTCTTTGTATGTTTGGCCTGAGTAGCTGCACAATGCCACCGTCAGTTTTAATAGCTCTTGCTGACTCAAACACCCCTAGGAAAAGTGTCTTGTTCCTGTAAAGCTAAAGGTCTGTCTTTGAGATACAATGTCTCCTATCTATGATTTACTTGGCTGCCATCAATAAAATGCTGTGGATAATGATTGTGGTTTCCTTTGTATTTTCATCTGAGAAGTTAGAAAACTAAGTTTAAAAAAGCACACAGATCATTAAATCTTCCCCAAAATAAACCTGATTTTTAAAGAGACTCAGAGCCAAAATTATCTCTGTGTTTTACACTCACCTCTAGCATTTCAGTAAGCATTTGTGAGTTCAAGCCAGATCGAACCAAATCTCTAGAAGAATACACTGCTTTTTCTAGGGACAAGACTAGAAAGTTGCCATGAATTTGCCTTCAATGAAAATTATTCTATTATTTCATTAAAAGACCTTTTTTTCTCTAAAAGTAACACTTTCCATATTGTCATTCGGAAAATAAAAAATCTTTATTGTCTCATGTGTAGTCTGTGGCTTAAAATATGCAGGAGGTCAGACTAAATCCTTCTCTTATCTTTTTGAGCTTTAGTCCATGAAGTTTTTTTTTTTATTCTGTTTCCTATAAAGTATTTCCGTTTTAAGGGAAGAGCAATGCTTAGATAAGAAAGCAGTTTTACAAATTTCCCAGCAAGCTAGGGGAAGTCTCCTCTAATGCCTTTAAGGCAAATAGCAATGGATTTAGGAAGGAATTTGTTACATCTGTCTAAAGGCATCTGAAATTTAGAAATCTGGGCTAAACCAGTCTCCTAGGGACCTCGAATTGCCAGCAGAGTGAACAGCACTGACGCCAGCAAGGAAATTACCTCATTCCAAACAAGGTCTCCCAGATAGGTGGGCTGAATTGTTTTCGGGAAGGACTGACTGTGAGAAGCCAAAATGACTCCATTCAGCAATACCTGACTTTTGAATAAGTAACATCAGATTAGACAAATGTAATTTCTGAGGGTGTGGGTAGCTTCTCTTGCTTGTATAGGGCTGTCACTGAGCTATCTAAGGAATTGTTAGAAGAAATGAAAGAGGATTAATGTTTTGGGGGGATTTTTATTAAGAAGTTATTTAGAGAGTGCTGGCAACACTGGTAATAAGTTTCAGGGTAGGCACAGCACATAAATGTACAGATGATACAAGTAAGGGCAAGCCATAGCACATGCACAGTATAGAGCTGTGATGTTGTAAATGATGTCCAAACCCTAGATTAATCTAAGAATAAAGAAATAAAACAGGAATCTATCAGTCTAAAATTGTTACATTAAAAAAATCTCTTGGACCTGTGCTTTTCTTTCTTCTACTTTTGCAGAGATGAGGAAGTATTTTTTACTCCAGAAGACACTATAGCTTGAACAGACTTGCAAAAACTCAGTAATACCTAATAATGTCTGAAAAGTTGCAGCATCTACCTTTTTAGACATTAGCACATAGTGCTGTGTCCCTCTTTCTTTGGGCTTTTAGTTACTGTTCTGCTCAATAATCTGTTTAAGAATCAAATAGGCCAGATTACCATTCCTGTGCACCTTATGTAGTCACTTAAATCAAATCAAAGGGAATTTGCACATAATTGGTTTTCACAGGCTTTGAAAAGCTCAGCTGATTTTTAAAATGGATATTTCTCATATGACTTTACACTGTTCCAAAAGAAAAGGAATGAAAACTTACATTCTTTCCATAAGGGAAAGAAGAAAAAAAAAAAACAGACTTTCTCTCTGAATGACTGGTAAATACCAGACATCCTTTAATTCGGGGTAAAAGACGAAAGAATTTAAAAAAAAAAATTCAGATTTTGTTTTTTGTACAAAATCCAAGGCATGACCAATGTTCCATTCTCCACGTGTATAAAACTGTTCAGTGGAAAGAGAAAGAATGTCTTTGGTAGCCTGGATGTCTACTAGTCCCATATATACTCTACCAACAGGAAAAGTACCCATTTTACAGGGACCTCCCCACAAGTATGACTATCCTAATTCCTTCACATAACTGATCTGTTTTCATACTGTTTGCCATAGTCTAAATTACCATCAGGCCTCTGTATATTTACCCAAACACAGTTTCATGCAGTGAACTCAGATCTCCTATCACAAACATCCATGTGAAAAGTGGATTCTAAGCATGAAGTACTGTATCTCATTTCATTTGCTGATACTAAATGTGTAGGTAACTAAATTTACAATAAAGTTTACTCTGGCATGCACACATACTCCATTTTTGAAGCCCCGTGATGTAATTTAGAGTAAAAACAAAAAAAGCAAACCTTGAAGAAAAGAAGTTTAAAGGGGAGAAGCTTATGGGCTGACAGACAAGGATTTTGCCAGCAGGATACTCCGTTGGGTGGGCTGAATAAAGGTAACAGGCATTCTTTTTCCTTTAGTAAGAGGTGCGCTTTCGTAACTTGTAAGGGAAATTGCTGAATAGTTTTGAGCGTTGCTCTGCTGTGTTTGTTTCAGCTCTGGAATGTAATTCAGATATTGTTCGCAAGTTAAAAAAAAAAATAACAATAAACTTCAGAGCAAGTTCCTGTAAACTCCATGAGCTCCTAGTGTACATATGAATGGGAAGGGACAATCTTCCTGCATGCCAGAGGAGAAGGGCAGCTTTTGATGGCAGGTCATTCAGCTATAGGGTGCCACAGGAATTAACTGTATCTTATGCAAGAGATAGCTTCCTCTGGTCTTAACTGAAAGCTCCCACCCAGGGGGTCTGGCAGGAATCTCAGCAGCATTTCTATTTTGTTCAGCAGTATTTGGTTGACCAGTTCAAATGCACCTGTTTTCATAGAAACTGTTCTCTTTGTTCAGTGTACATTCCAGCACAGTGTTAAAAACCACCAAACATGGTCAAAAGGTCACTGCTTGTGTCCCAACATAGCTTGTGTTCCACCCTACGAACTAATTCAAAACTGACATTTCTCTCGAGTGTGCTGCAGAGCATCTAGATAATAGTAAAGAAGCTGCACATGTTTGCATGGGAATACTGGGGACGAGGAGTTTTCCAATCAGCTTTGCCATTGTACCAGATGCAGAGTGCCTGGGATAACCAAACCTCAGCCCAGTCAGAAATTTATTGTCACATTATAATTATTCCTCAGATAGCTTTTTGGCTATCTGTTGACAAAGCCCTTGCTCTTCTCCAGAAATTTCTCAGCTGGTGTGATTTCATGCTGAGGGTCTGACAGATTTGTTTCCCCACACGCACCCTTTCCCATGCCTTGACAAACCTGCCTTTGGTTTAATTAGAAGCTGTTGGATATACCCAGCCTCTATTGTAGTGCTCCATGAGGCACTGGTAGACTCTGTGTGGCTTTAATTGCATAGTCAGCAGCAGTGGGAGCAAGTCTTTCCTGTAGCCAATCAGGGTTTGGATGTGTTTTATTCCTCACTTCCTCTTCCCATGTTCTGCAGCTACAAAGAATTCCATAAGGCAATAGTAGCCTTCACGCCCAGCTCAGTGCTCAATGAGACAACAGAGTTTGAAAAGGCTAGAGTGAAGTTAAAAGCAAAACACCTAATAAAACAAATGACAGTAGCCAAACTGCTGTGCACAGAGACCCTGTATTTTCAGAGCTGCTTTAATAGCTCTGCCCTACCCAGAATTTCTCATGCACTATGAATGAGCCAGCTCCTGCTCTAAAAGGTCTGTAGATCTCAGCCTCCCTCAGATGCTTGCTAAATTTTTGGCATCCTCTACTTTTCTCATGCATTTCCCTAGCCTCTGCCCAAGCTTTCCAGTGACGTGGTTGGTGCTGTAGGGCAGAGACACCGTCTTTCTTTTTGCCTGCATCTGCTTCTGTTTCATGGTTTTGCTTGTGGCTGGCACGTTCCTGCCATCACGATCTGCATCCATGTAATAAAAATCGTAACAACAACAGAGATTTGATGAAGGGTGAAGAGGGGCTGTTAATGGAGGAAACAAACATAACAAGCTTAGATCCGCCTTGCTGCTTCAGTAAAACTTGCCCTTTGCCAGTGTAACAATTCTGTATCTCATACTTCTCCTGCATTGCATTTGGTGTGAGATTTATATTCCAAAGAAAAAGGATCCAGCCACAGCCTGTTTGTAATAAGCTCCTGAGAAGCTTCAAGGAATCCCATTAATCACTGGACCTTTGTTTCATGTCTGCAGTGTCCTGATGAATCATGCCTTACCTGTGGTATCTTCACTTCCTGTCACCCTCCCACTACAGTGAGGAAGAGGACTGAAATATCCAGTAGTCCCATTTTGACAAACTGAGGGATAGAAAATCCCTTAAAATAAGTCTAAATATCCAAGTGAGCACAGTCTACCTCTGCACTGGTGCCAAGACCCGTTGTGCAAACGCTAGACAGCCCCACCCGAGCTGGGGAAGAAGAGGCTTTTAATGAGTGTCATGGCCATTCCTTCACGGGCAAACCCAACGCTTTCCCTACTTTGTAGCGGGCTCATTGTGTGTCTTCGTGGCACGGAGTCTTTCCCAGTGCATAACGGTATCCCTAAGTGGATGCCTGGTTGTTGTTCGTAAATTAAGCGTCTTTTGTTTTTCCACCGGGAATCTTGGAGTGTCGCACTGATTGTCTGTTATCTGTCAAGGCATCAGCCAGCAACCCAGCAACTCTCTGCTGGAGACTGCCCTGCTTTTACAATTAGCAATAAAAAGCTTTTGTCGCTGCACAATGACGCTTCTGAGGTCTGGTGCAGGGTTTTAGGAGGGTTTTCTTAATCAACAATAAGATAAAAAGCATACATATTCTGTTTGCTTTAACAGTGAACTGGAAAAGAAAATATTTAGCTCAAAGACAAAGAAACACTTCTACATGTTAGAGTAATTATATTGATGCATATGAATAAGGTTTCTCCTTTCCTACATTTGCATGCATTGCCTCATCATCTCTAATAAATGTAATGTGTAATGTTTTGAAGTACACTTCTACAAGATATACTAATAACTGAAATTGTAATTTACATCATGTTTCAAAGAAACAACCAGAACAAGATCAGCTTTTCTTCACTGTGTTATTTATATAAACAACTCTTTCAGAAAAAATTCAAGCACTTAAATAGACAAGCTGGATACAATTAGGGTCACTTGATCCTTCTCCTAAGCAATATTAAAGCCCACACATACTAATAATGAATCAGTTAGGGGATAGCAATGTTAATCCTAATTATGTATAGCTTATTTGAGTACATTAAAAATGCAATTTAAGGCTACATCTGTCAGGACAGTTCTAGGTACATTACTAGTTCATGTGCAGCATTAAGCCTTCTCATTTCTATCAGCTGTGGTCACAGGATCTTGTATGTGTCAAAATACAGGTTATGCAGACTGTAATTCTGTCTTTAAAGAGCCTCGTATTTTGTGAAGGCTTAAATTTGTATTAGATGTCTGGGGCTGAGGAGGGAGAGTGGTAGGCTTCATTTCCTTGTCCTCTCAATGCGTTATATTTGTACCATGAAAAAAGTGTGAGTAGAGTGTGTGTACTGGGGGTGTAAATAATGGGGAAAGTTATAAAGAACAAGACTGAGGAGAAGTAACAGGAAAATTTCATGAAGATATTGATAGTATATTACACCTTGTAAAAAGGATAAATGGTAGGAAGGTGGGAAAGTGTAGAAGAGGAAAGACAGTTTAATTTAGAAAATGCTACAAGGTAGAGCTTGTGAAAATAAAAAAAACTGTCATGCCTTTTTTTTTTTTTACATTTGTAATCAACTACAAAAGGAATAGCTACAAAAAAAATTTACATAAAACAATCCTTGAAAATCTGGTTCAGATTTACACATCATCTAGGAGAATGGTGTACTCATATAAACCCTACTGACTGAGACCATTAAAAAATCATGGGAGTACTGCACAGAAATATAGTTTATTGAGGAATTTAAAAAATGTTATACATACAACCTGCAAAGTCCTTCAAGACATCTCTCCCTTTTAATGGGCTCCAAATTCTATCAAAAGCTGTTGTATTCCGTGTAATAGTAATAGAAACTCAAGTGAGCAAAAAAAGTGTTAGAATGCACTGCAGTTATTCAAATATAAAACACTCTGTCGGGATTATAATGAGTTTCCAACAAATGCAGCAGCTGCAGTTTTTAAATCAGCTTGACATTAGAAAAGCTTTTATTAAACACAGAAAGTCTCCTCTAGACAATATACTGCCCTTTCTGGGTGAGAGCCATCACTCATTTTTAGCTTAGAACAGTTATATGTACATAAATATACAGACACGTGTATGAGGTCTGCATTTTAACACTTACTATTCAATGACCCCCCCAAAATTTGTATGAGACTATTCATAGTTTTCAATGTATTTGTATATGTAAGGCAAGTTTATAGACACAAACTAAATTTTGTTCATTTACAGAAAGTTTGTTCTCCCCAGGTAGTGGACATGGGGCAGGGAACATTTGATGTAATTACAAAGAAAAATAGTTTGTTTAGAGCATTCAGACTATACATAACAAAATCTTGTTTTAGTGAAGCTGCATATGAATTTGGTTAATTTATTACGTTTTGCCTCTACTATTTGAATATGTAAGTAATGTAAATAAGATTTTTCCTACATCGTCTCTAGCCACTTTCAGCCATGTATGTGATATTAATAGTCAGATTTCCTATAAAATGTACTCCCTGAAGAATATCCTTTGTAATTCATTTCAGTAAAACTTACCCAAGCCAAGAATTCTATCATCAAATTAATTTCCTGCTTGAAAAGAAAACACTTGATCTGCCTCAGGAAAAGACATGCAGAAAACCCCAACTAACCCAGTATCAGTATGCCAGTTTCAGGGAACAGAGGACTTGGCCTCTGAGAGTTAATGCTTAAAGAGAAGCAGCAAATCCTCAGCTCTGACATGAAAATAGGCCTGACATATGCTATCCATACCTATGACCACCTTCCCCTGTTTCCTCATCAGAACTTACCTATCCTTACCTATTTCTTTTCATTTGTCCAAGATTCATGTTCCCTCTCCCTGACCCATCACTGACATGCATTTCTATGTGGGAAACCATTTTTGTGTGTTGCAAGTGTGCCTTGAGCACCTTGGGGTACACCAGTACTGCCAGCTAAGTGTAGCTGGGAAGCTGCTCTGCAAATTGGCCTCTTTTACACCCCCCACTGAAGATCTCCAAGACCTCACTCAGCAGGATGGCTCACCTGAACTTCAGCCCTCCCTTTCATGGGTATATGAAAGGTATATTTACTCACATCCTGTGGCAAGGGCACATCGACTTGAATTTCCATGTGCTTTCACAGTAAATACACAAAGGTCTACTTTTCCTACAAACAGTGTGGATCCTCTGAGCAGAAGCTGCAAAATCAGAGAGGCTGTCAGCAATTTTAGACTTACTTTCCATGTCTTGGTGCAAAAGTTAGATGAATGTTTCAGATCCTTTAGGATGCCTGCAAGTAGAGGTGGATTATATTGATAAAAAGTGCTGATGAAGCAGAGATGCAATGGCCAGGCTCCATACCTTGTATTGAGCAGCTTTAAGGTAATTTAATGATGATGTGGAGATGTAACTGTGCCAGGGATGACTTTACAGTTGGGATTGCCCATGCGTTTTTTACAAAGAAGAACTACCTGAGGCTTCTAGTAAATTATTAACTCATAAATGAAAAGCAGTTCTTGAAGTAGGAAGATGTTGTCACACCTTTTGAGGGGAAGCCATTAGGCAGTTGAAAGGAAATAGGTAAGGACCAGAAAAGTAGATTTTTAGTTTTGACTTAGCCTATTAAGAGATCACTGTGCTTACTAAACTATACAGGACTCCTGAATTTAGAATCAACTACTTCAGTTGATTAATTTAATATTAAATTCACAGTCCTCTCTTTTTTTCTTCTTTATTTTTTCTTTCTTTTTCATCTAGTGTAGCAAGACATCTGTGCTGCTGCTGCTCCTGAGGGTCACAGGAGACTATTGTCTATTTTTTAGAAATTCCTCTCCCAGATCAATCAGATATTTTTCTTCTATAAACAAATAACCTCACTTATTTTCCATTTCCTGGCTGTAGTTCTCCTTCTGAAATTCTACTGTCTAAGGTTACCCCTGAAGCCAGAGTTTTGGAGAAAGCTACACAAGGCTGCTCTGATTTGACAGTGTAGTACTGACTGTGAAGAAGTGATGTCTGAGAAATATGTAGAATAGGTGGGGTGCTGCTGCTGGGTCTCAGGCCTTCCCTGAGATGGGAACCTACCCATGGCATGGACTGCCCTTTTTTCAACCCTGAAATAAATTAAGCTATGAGGTTTGCTTGATCAAATACGTCCCATAGTGTTTCTGCGCTGCCTCTCCTCCCAGCTCCTCCTGTCCAGCCACATTCTTCTCCAGAGGGTAGTCAGCCCCAGGCCAAAGACCAATCATTATTTGTTTCCATTAATTTAATTCAGTGAACCACTCTGTTCTTGGCCAAGGTGAGCACTGTCAATCCCAGGTGCTCAGATCTTCTGGAGTGTTTCTCCTTCCTTCTCTGAGCTGAAAGTTTTTCTCTGTCCTTGACGTCCCAAAGAAGTTTATCTAAAGTAAGTGCATTACAACAGAAATTCTGTTTTGATAAGCTGGAATTTTCCAATGAAAAAAAAAAGTATCATTGTCACTTATGGTGAGAAGAGAACCTGCTAAATGCAAGTATAGGCCAAAGTACCACAGTAGTCCACAAGATAATTTCATTTTTCTGCTCTTCCTTAGCATTTGTACCATCCCTTGATCCTGACTGCAGAATTGAGGCTGTACTGGGATCCATAGAAACTCTTTTATCTGGTTTGAACCTAGTTTTCTTGCTTGAGGTAGTAATTATATTTGGAAAGATGATTCTTTTGACTGTACTAAAATCCAGTAGACTCCGTTGCTTTTCAGAGCGTTTGGCCACTTGGAGGAAGTGTGCAATATATTTCCCAACAGTACTGTGCTTCCCTTGCATCCTGTCTCATTAATGGAGTGGTCTATGGGTTTTTGAAAGGCTTCTACCCTCAGGAACACCTACAATTAAAATGTCTGATTTTGTGCTTATTTTTAATAATGCTTCCTGTGATGACCCAGATACATGCAAATACTTCAGCCATCACTGACCATGGATGGCTCTCATCTTCCTCCTTGGGAGTATTTAGAGGCTCAGGGCACAAGAAAACAATGAAGCAATTCTTGCAATTTATAGCAGAAGATAATGTCCCTGGAATATCCTATGAGACTGCAGCCTGTTATTAAGATATTACAAAGATGAGATATGTTCTTGATATATTCAGTCTACCTTCAGTAATAGTCTCAGACCTTGAAAAGTCTGTGAACTGCACCCAGAGACCTTGCTGGGAGGGAGCACAGCAGCTATGGTCTGTGGAGACACTTCTTTATTCTGAGGAATTTATGTGTTTAATATTTACTTATTTTACTGTTTTATTTTTTTTTTTTTTCTTTCTGCTACTAATGTTTAGTGAGTGGAAATGGAAGTTGCCTCCTTATACCCCTCATTTAAACAACTGTGGTAGTAGTCCTCTACATCTCAAATCAACCTACCAGACCAGTGTGAGACTGAATATATTAACTGGATAACTTATCTTTCCTGTAACACTACAGCTTTAAGAATGTTCTTTCTTACATTTTTCTTTCTCTGTACAGAGAAGATGCAGAGGAGCAAAGAGTGGGCAGTGTAAGGCCTCATGATAATAAAAATGTGTGTGTGTGTAATTTGAAGTTATTTACAGAGTGATGTCACAGGAGCACAGGAGTGGGGCAATATTCACTGGATTCAAAGTCCAGCTCCTGGCTAATGCAACTATATCACCATGTCATCCCCTAGTGCTGTGCAATGTTTCCTCTGCTTCTTCCACACAAAGCTGTTCCCCTGGGTACCTCCTTATCACTACTTACCTGGTTTGTACATACATGTCCTTGTGTCAATATTGCCCTTTTGTTTAAAGGCTTAGAGGGATTATATCTAGGATTCGGTCAGTCTCTCAGGTTTCTTTGAAAAAAAAAAAAAGATTACTGTGAAAGTGTTATTAAAAATAGCCTGGATCAATCGCGTGGTTATCTTTTAAAGCACACACGGAAGGAGACTTTCCTGAATCAATGATAAAGTCTTATATGGCTGCAAAAATGTTTTTAAGATCCCATTTGTGGTGAGATCAGATTATACCCTACATACTAAGTCAATATTTTATATAAAACTGTGCAAGGTCAGTATTTCTGCTGTTACATGATGCGTGCCTTTTTTTCCTCTTCCTCATCTGTTTTTCTCTTCCTCTCTTTCCAAGCAAGTCAATAACAAGGAAAGGAGGAAGGGCTTTAAGACATTTCCCTTATATGCCCCATGCTGCTCTATAGCAGAAAGTTTACCAGACAGGCTCAGGTTTCCTGACACCACCAAATGGATGCCTTGTGTTGTTGGGGCTGTGTGATGCAGCCAGGATTTGCTCTTGCATCATCCCTTGTCACTGGTGTCTGCATTTACATCAAGGAGCCAAGCAGGGCCAGGGCACTGGCTCAGACAGTGGTATGTGCTTATCAGGCATCCCAGCTAGGCTGGTCTCATGCTGGTCAGCCTCTCTCAGAAAAGGGATTTTGGGGAGGCAGAATGGGCCAGAGTATGTTCCAAATAGAAAATTTAGACCTGAAAAACCTTCTAAGGGTAGAAGGGTTTAGCCATATGGCCCCAAGCCATGTGCCCTTTTTCTGGTCTGTTTAATTCACCTTTGAACTATAGGTACTACATTCAACTAAGTCAACATTTGTTCCATCAGCTAAAAAAGTAATTATTTTCTAATTTACGGCCAAAGTTTTGAAAACAGCTGTCTGATTCCACAGCTGTGCCTGTGAATGCCAGCAATGTGTTTAGTGCTTGGACACATAACTTTTGCAGCCATCTGAGTTTTGGAAAGCATGAAACTGCCCTAAAAGGTTAAT
The DNA here is from genome assembly GCA_013398275.1 of Promerops cafer. Taxonomy (NCBI): domain Eukaryota; kingdom Metazoa; phylum Chordata; class Aves; order Passeriformes; family Nectariniidae; genus Promerops; species Promerops cafer. Next base: position 3,080,266 of record VZSE01008641.1, read on the forward strand.
TTGTGGTTACCACTGTCTGATTGCAGGCACAGATGTGAAACACCAATTTGCAAAGCTGTTCTCAGGGGTCAGTCTGGAGTGTGCTGCCTTCTTTTGCTACATAAACCTGCAATAAAAACAAAGCAGGCCATGTTACAGTGCTGCGGGTGCAGCAGTGGGTAGATAGGTCAGAGGCAAATTTAAAACAACCGTGATTCATTAACATCCTAAGCCAAAATTATTCCTCACATAACTGCAAACAGCATAAAATCACTTCATTCTTCTTTTTCTACATAATAACACTCATGCTCTTTTAAAGTATATATGTACTAAGAGAAACTCCTCTGAAATATGACTGCAATTTGTTGGCTCTGTTCTTCTGTTCCACTTTATTTAGAACCACTCAAAGCTTATAAAATTGTGGCTGAAATTCTCAGTTGGATGTTCATTTCATCACATAATTCATGCACATGAATTTTCATGCATGTCTATAGTGGTATAGATTTTAGCTGCTTTATATTCTCATTTTCTCCCATTGATCCCTTCACACTGCTGAATTTTGCTGTTAGTTGCACACAATGATAACTTGTGCTTGCTCTAGTGAAATCAGTCATTCTAACATTTCAACAGTTTTCCCTGAGCTGCAATAAGATAGATCTTTATTTGAGAGATGAATCTTTTTGAAAACTATCAGCAGCAAAGTTCTTTGAAACTTCATATTTAGAGAGTAGTCAAGCCAAACTAGAAGCTCAGAAATTCACGTTGTAATCTACCTATCTGAAATTTTATCGCTGGTCTGCTTCAAATCAGAACTGCATCTGAAAGCCTTGCAAAAATTTCTGTGCAACATCTCAGTTTTGGGGGAGGTATTATTGTTCCTGTTTTAGAAAGAAAATGCCCTGGGTGTTTGGATGGCAGAAGTTTCACTGTGTCCACGCTACAAAACAGATCAATATTGGGGAGTTGCATTCATATAGCTCCAGGCCCAGGTTTAATAATCTGTAATTCAACTGGGATGTGACCCTCAGGAGCATCCTAACAGGACCTCTACAGCTTCAGGGTTACAGAGACTTGCATCTCCCAGAAAAGATTCCTTATAAATACACCTTATAAATTCCTTATAAATACACAATACATATAAAGGAACACCTTTTGTGTTCCTTTAAGGTCAGGGCTGTTGTTATGGACTGAGACTGTAACAAGACATGGAGGAGGATGTGAGGGTCAGCTCAGGCTGCAGCAGGAGGCAGCTCTTCCATTTGTGCATAACTAGGGATAAGATTGGCTGCAGATGGCCAGAACATCAAAGCAGAGCTTGGTATATTCAGTAATCCACAAACTGATCTCCTATTTGTCATCAAAGTGGAAAGCATGTGAGTATCATGGGAGCAGACCTGTGAGTTAAAATGGCAACAGAGCAGTGTTGGCTGAGAAAAAAAAAGCAGCCAGGAATGAAGCTGTGCCTTGCTCAGCTCAGAAATTCGTGGCAACTGCTCAGCTTGCTGGCAACAGAGAACAGCACGGAGGCCAGGAAACACCTGAAGATACTGCTCTTCACTGTCCCTTCACCTGAGATTCCTGTCCATCCTGCCTGAGCAAAGGCTTGAGCCAGTGCCCTGCAGAACACAGAGCAAAGCACAGCTTCACAGAGGGCTGGTGCAGAAATCCAGGCTCCCTGGGCTTCATCCTTTGCCAGTAAGATGCCAAGGACCCCAAGCACTCAATGACCATCTAAAAGTCAGTCAGTAAGATGAATATAGTTTGTTTAACTGCAATTTTCAGGCAGACATAGACATAATATAGATTTTACACTCAAGACTGTTCACGGTTGACTTTCCATACTGAGAAATTCTCACTGTGAATTGCCTGCAGCATCACTCACTTAATTTCTACCAGCTCAGTGACACTGCACAATTCAGAGTCAAAAGCACAGCTGTAGAAATGGCCATCACTGACTGCTGGAAAAGCTTCTGTATATGCAATCCATTCACAGACTAACAGTGAGAAAACCAGAGTAAAAACTCATAATTTCTGCTGAGGATAGTGTGCTTTACAGCAATTTAAAAGAGCCACAGTTAATGCTGCTGCTGGGGAAGGCAGCAAGATCATTGACTCTGCATTGTTTAGCATGGCATGGGCTTGGGACCCTATGCCTGTTCTACCCACCTTAATTAAAAAAAAAAAAAAAAAGTGAGAAGTGATGAGTATTCCTGCTAATCCCATTCTGCAAAGAGGTTTATGGGCTGCAGTCAATGGTGCAGATAACAGCATGGACTGGAATTTCAAAGGGCAATGAAAGGTGAGAAGGCACCTCCTAGACATCTCTTTCTCACCCCAGGAATCAGCCTTTGGGCTATGGCTGATACACAATTTGGAGAAGTAGCAGTCTTCTTCATACTGGTTCTCTGATTATCAGAATAGCCAAAATATGTTTCAGTTTTAAGGGAGATGAAAAAGATGAGACAAAGGAAAACTATAGCAGGATCAATTTTAAAAGTGAAGTCATTATCACTAAAACAAAAGTCTCAGGTTATAAACAAAATTGCTATTTGTTTTTTCCATGAGGTATATTCCCCCAGCAATAAAATCTGAACCAGTCCATTCAAAATCTCATTCATGAAAAAATAGAGAGGTGCTGGGTGGCACCACTACTGTGTGGTACTGATAGTAACTATAGAGTCTTAGGAAAAAGACAGTAAACATTTGAAAGATCTCCATTTCAGAAAGGACTCAAATATTTCAATAGGAGGCATGTCTCCCTCTTATTTTCACTCAAGTAGTGTTTACTTCAGCTAATGGAAATAGTCTAGCTATGCAGCCCTTTCTTATGCAGGGTGGTGAGTGTGCAGAGCAACTGGGTCAGGGTGTGCCTCATGCCTTTTCCATGAAGTGTGTCTTTTGTTTATATTGTATTGCCAAATTAGTCAGAGAAATTGTGTGTATTTGTCTGACACTGATCGGGACAGCCTCCTCCCAGCCCGGTCCTCTGCGACTGAAAGAATTTTCTTAAAGGTCAGGAGTATGACAACAGGGAAGCCTGGAGGCTCAGGGACAGCCCCAGAGATGGATGCTCTCTTCACTCAACACTAACTGAACCATACTGATTTGAGTATCCATGTATAAATATGATAATGTCACTGCTAGACACTGGAGTGCAGGGAGTTGCCTCACCTCTCCGGAGACTGGGTGAGTTGTTTTCACTGAGGGTTCATGATGAGGTTTTGGGTAGGAGTGGAGAAGAAGGAATTTCTTATCTGCACCTAAAGAGATAGCTTAGATGAAGAAACTGCTTTGCACATATTCGGTGAGTTATTTCCAAGTTCGTTTATAATTTATTTTTACAACATCTTCATCGAACAGATACAGTGGCTCTCTTAATATTTGAAAGTATAATGGAACCTCCATTCAGATTGAAACTGTAGTATTTTCCATTAAAAACTTTGAATAATAACTTACTCTTCTACTGTCCTGAAGAGCTTCAGGATGCTCTTCCTGCTGGGTAGCCCTTCATGAGCTCCCTGTCTGAACCCTCTGGAGGACTACGCAGAAGAGGATGCTCCGGCCTCACCCAAGCTCCTGACTTGGACCCTAATTTGGAAGTCCTGGGCATACCCAACTTTCCCAAATCTCTAAGCAAAAAACGCAGGCATGCAGTCTGCAAGGAGTTAGATAGAGCACACTCCAGTCATACCAAGATACAGATAAAAGACAAAGACAGACCCACAGACTAGATGTAGTCAGAGATAAGTTTATGCATATCTCCATATCACCTGCACTGAAAATGAGATAGTGGAGCCTCATTATCAGCAAGCAGGAGAGAATTTTCCCCACCTAGTTCCAGGACTTAAGTTAATGTGAGATAAAATGTTGGATGCTTTAAGGGAAAAAAGATTTGAAGGGATAACTTCATCAGCAAAGATAATTTGTAAACACAGGCATGTATGCATTCAGCTTTGTGAAGAAATGTTCCCTATAGAATGGCTGTGCAGCTCTCTGGCATATGGCGTTGAATACCTTTTGAATACATTTGCTAGCTTGTGAGGCTGGGTGCACCAGATATGAGACCTTGCCTATGAAAGAAACTGACAAATAAGCTTATAAATATATTCAGTCAAGTCCCAGCAAGCCCTTGCATTAGGTCATGCTTGTACATTGACTCTTGCTTTTAAGATCAGCTAAGCCCCTTCTTCCTATTAGCTTGGCTATAACACTTCTAGGCCTCTGCTACAGTTGTACCTAGGGCACAGCTGAGAGAGAATCCTTTATTTTGCAAATGGAGAAGAAATGAGGCACCAGAGCATGCCCAGGAAGAGTTTGATAAACATGGGTTCAATCTTTGGCTCTAAATCCCATGATAATACATTACTCACTGAATTATCTCCTATTTATTTCTTGATTAAATAAATGGGCATCCAAATACTATTTTTGCTGAATACTGAAATAATTTCAAGTAACACTCTCACAGTGTCAGCAAACTCTCACAGTGTCTTGTATAAGACTATCCTTCATGTACAAATGTGATTTTTAATGTTGAGAGTCTGACAAATGGGAATACTTGAGAATGAGAAGGAACAGAAATGATCATATGTTTCTAACAGAAACACACATGTGGTCCCAGGTATGAAAGAGCAGGTCCACAGAAGAGGTCACTCTGATGCCTTAAATCAGTACTTTGTTAGATTCAGCTTTAGATGTTTGTTCAGATCCTGGGTGATCAATCAACTCCTGAATGTCCCTAAACTCCCAATACTTTCTCCGTCAACCTGGACAAGTTGCATTCTGACACTGCCAAGCTGTGCAGAGACCAGACAACTGTCTAAGGTCCAGAGGGATGCTCAGACTCTGTTTTTCCCCATCAGTTGCTTGAAGGACAATCTCTGCTTCATCTTCTCAGATCATCTCCCTGATAACAAGCAACTGTTGTCACTGTTTTCCCTCCTAACTTAAGGCAGTCTCCTGCAACCCAGGAGACCCCATTTTACCTTGCTCAGAAAGGGGCCAGAACGCAGATCTGTCATTTCGGCTATGGGAACCAGACATGAACTCTTCTTCTGAAGTAAAGTCCACCCTTCACGGAACAATAAACACTAATCAGATCAGAAAACATTATAGCACGGTGGTTAAAGCACTTGACAGAGATGCAACATGACAAGCCAAGTATCTTCCCTCAATCCTGAGTTACACAAACTGGAAACAGATTCAACCAAGAGGACAGAGTATCCAGCATGCAGAAGTGAGGGTACTTCCTGTGAAATCTGGAATCAAGGTCCTAATTCAAAGGCAGTGGAATCAAGAATTCCTGCACATCTCAGGTCTTTGTGAAGTAGAACTCTTTAAGAGAGTTCTCTCTTTAAGAGAGATGTCTCTTTTCACTTTGAATCCTTTATTGGAGCTGTGGGTTGAGGAATTGCTGGTGAAAAGAGGTGCCTTGCACATATAATGCGTGCCCATACCTAGGCACCCATTGTCTTCTTGACAAATATTCCTGTCTAGCTTTGCAGGTTCTTGCCCTGCTTGCTGGGGTCTCAGTTAGGACCTCCTGCTCTGGTACAGAAATCTCTGACAGACCATGGGGAACAAAGCAGTCAAGCTGCAGCACTCACCAGAAAATGAAACCCAGCAATGTTCTCTCTGTTTAGACAAGATACCTATTCAGTCTGCATGAAGCAGACCTGCTCAGCAGATAGGTTGAAGCAAGCTTAGGCAAGTGCATGTATTGCAATGTCACATGCACTGTAGACAGTCCATCTCCACCTGCTCATCATATGGGGAGGTACAGGGCTAGGAATTTCCCCGAGTGTGAGGCATGAGGCATTGCATTGTCACACAAGCCTGCGTGACCTGGCTGAAAATGCAGATCTCTCCAGGTCCAGATGATTTACCAGCCTTCTTCTCCATGTGGCTATCCGTGCATGGCAGCATGATGTTTTGTTGCCTTCATGGCTCTCACTCATCTGCTTAGGGGATGGTCCTGCAGACAGGGACATGGGGATGCTCCTGCTACCTCTGCGTAGCTCTGGACCGTGGGCGTTGCCTGTCACATGCTGCAGCCCCACCAGGATATTTCTATTTATGCACTGGGGATGGGAGGAGCAGGCTGGCATCTAACTTGACAGACAGAGGTGTTAGGCAGAAGAGCTTTTGAAAACTAAGCTCTTTACAAAAACTAATCTTCCAGCTTCCTGGCAAATAAGAATGTAAAGAAAGATTGGAACAATTGCTGCCTAGATTCAGACAACAACTCCTCCTGGACCTGCAAGCAAGCATCAGGCTCTCTGCGCCAGGGTGTGAGCAGCTGTGAGATGTCTGACCTTGCACAAGCTCTGGCACTGCTTAACTAACAATTGTACAAGGGCTTGGGAGTGACTTTGAGCCTGAAACACAAATTATGAATAAAGTGACTTCAGAGAGACTTCGATCAACTTTCATGTACTGGCACCCTGGAGACAAACTGGGACCGTTTGCTTGCCTTTGCCAGTGATTATAGCCTGGAGTCAATCACTTTTGTCAGCCTTTTTTTGTCAGAGGCGACAACAGCCATAGGCTATATTTTTAAAATATCTTGTCTCAGTGATGATATTGCCTCAGGTCATCTTTTCCCTGCCCCCACTTTCTCCCCCTCTGCCCATTGGACACAAAAGATGGCTTTCAGTTCAAAGATTAGCTCAAAAACTTAGCTTTGCTGAATCAGTGTTTGGTGATTATTTTGTAGTCCATTTTTTAAAATACAAAGTTCTGTGATGATGTGTGTGAACCCTCCCTTCCAGCCTTAATCTCAGACACCCATGTGGAGTGCTCAGGTGGGCATCTGGCATGTTTCTTTCCTTCTGACCCAGGTTAGCTTTCTTCAAGCCAGTTCTTAAGTTAGTCCTCAGAGACAAATGTGGGGAATAAAAGAAGAAAAGAAAAAAAGCCTCTCAAGATTTAATCATCCCCAAGGGTGAAGCAGTGTGCAATTGGTAAGAAAGGTCACTGAGGGTCAAGAGGATTTGGGGAAGAAAGTGCCTTTCATGAGGAATTGCAAATGTTTACTTTAAACAAGTATTTAAAAAGTCAAGATCCTGAAAGAAGCCATATGTTTCGATTTTGAGACCAATTAGTCTGCCTCATCTGCAGTTTATTCTGTGGACTTTTGGCCTTTCACTTCTTCTGAAGGCAAGGAGGCTAATGTGAGAGCACAACTGATAGGCAAGGGAAAATTGAGGCAGCTGCCTGAAATGATTTTGAGAGATGCACTTGAGAATGCTTTTCAGAGAGGATACAAAGATTGACTGGGCAAAGGGGAATTTGACTGTACCTCTTTGGTGGAGGAGAGCTCTGGCAGTCACACAGCTCAGCAGTGATCTGTTTGTGTTTTGCAACGCACTTTGATAATGAGAGTCTTTAAGAATTCATTAGGGGTTTGTTTGCATATCTTTGCATATATAATCATTCTCTTTTCTCAATTTCTGCCTTCCAGAAGGATTATTTTACTTTTTCTTAACTTCAGGAAGGTGGTTTTTGACAAGCAGAATATCAAGAGAAAATAAAAACATGTCATGAATAACAGATGTCAGTCTATGAAGTCCACTAGCAGCCTTATATCTGATATGTGGTCCCTGTCAGAACATGTAGCCTCTAAAAACAGCTAAAGAAAAAAACAAAGTCAACCTGAAACAATGGCCCTCTTCATATATAGGTGTTTCTGTTACTCTCTTCACCTGGATCATTGTTCATGCGTTACCACAGTCAACATTTAATGCCCTGGGAGCAGGAACTGGGGCCAATTGCTGCTCTTAAACAGTCCAACAATATAGATACACGGTATACATCAGATGATTTGTACAGCAGGAGCGGAAAATTCCCCAGCACCGAGCACTTAAGCACGCTTCATCATAATTTGCACCATCATAATTTCTTCAGCAAAAGTATTCTAGGATTGAGTGGTAGTCTTGGCTATAAGTCTCTTCAGTCCAGCTGTCCAAATTCAGCCTCAGCCATTTTAATTCATCAGAACCCTTTTCATGAATTCAGATGTAACTCAGGGTTGAGCATAGAAGTAAAGACTTGGTCCCACTCAAATCCACAATAAACCCAGGCATGACCTGGGTTTCACCCAGCATCCCACTTCACTGACTGCCAGTCTTGTATCATATATTTGGTTGCACTTTACCACTCACAGATTTTGAAACCTCAGCAATTAAAAGGTTTGCTGATGTTAGAGGAAATAAATATGAATCACTCATTTAGAGGAGAAACGTGAAATCTCTGCCCTTCCTCTAGTTTGGAGGTGAGTATCTGAAACCTTATTAAAATTCGTACTAAAAACTGGGATGTGCTTTATAGGCAAATAAAGAGAGGTGATTTGTATGAAATATTTAAATTTCCATGAAGCTGGAATCCATGTAAACTCCTTGTTTCTTCTCATCAAAATAAAAATGAAAAAAATCCTTGATTTTTTTAGTGCCCAGCAAGTATATGAGACATACCAGCTTCTCCATTGAGGATTATTCTAATATTTTTTCATCTGAGGAATTCTGAACTCACCAAAGCTTAAAATCCCATATGTCTGTAAATTACTACATGAAAGAACTCTTCCTGTAAAACTGATATTTATCACTTGTGTAGAGACAGCAAAACAAAACTGAATTAAAGAAACAGTTCAGACTAACATTAAAGAATATAGGATTTCTAGCTGCAACTTAACATTTCAACTTAATTTTTTTAAATGTTCAACTTAACATTTTACATAGTCTGACAGTACTGAGGACTGAAATGAAATGGAACAAAGTAAGTATTTATTAAAATTCCAGAGAAGTGAATGGAATAATGTAGCATCACCTAGACATAAGTATTTTGTTAAAATAGGGACAGATAGTCTGGAAAGGCAAGGAATCCCCCAAGATTTTCTGACAGTGACATACACTTTTAATTGCAGTATCTATTTCATCCTAGATTTTCCATCTTATACCTCTGAAAGCAACAGCATGTCTGAAAGAGGAAATAAGCCATCATCTCTTTTAGCAAAAATAACTTGCTCTGAAATATTTTTTTTTAAATGGATGCTGACTTGGGGTATTCATTCATTAAGGTAAAATTGAGTGAATGATTTCCAGCTTAACTGAAAAATAAAACAATTTATTGCAGAAAGATAATAGGTTCGTTTGTAACTCACTTTAAAAATTAGGCATGAGAGATTATTTTTCTCCCCAAGTCACTTTACAATATGTTCTGAAGCTTGCCTAGTTCATGAAATTGTATCATAAATCCAGCAACTGTGACTTCCACTTCAAGGAAATGCAAAATACCTTAAGGGTTCATCCATTTGCCCTGATTTCTGAGGAGACCTGATGAAGTTCCTGAATGGGACATTGTATTTTCGACAACTTTTGTTAAACAAGATGCTTCTTTACTTGGTTTGAAGCATTTGGAAGATGTTTCCAAACGCCTGGACTTAGTATCACAATATTTCTGGGCATGGTGGGTTCAGTCCTGCAAATTGTACAGAGCAGATCTCAGTAATCCTTCCACAGTCAGAAGAGATTTTCCCATGCTAAGGTCCTGCTCTGTAATGCTTCCAAAGGGACCAAAAACCCTCACACAAGGGTGTTAAGTAGGCAACTAGAACGGTGAGATCTTATGATAAAAAAAAACCAAACAACAACTACAGGAGAAAAAAAATTGAAAGCATTGGCTAAGTTAAAAAATACGTGTATATTGTTTGATATAAAATAATATGAATTGCGATGAGTACAAATTCCTTGGGGCTTGAAATGTGATCACAGAGACTGAGGCTGCAAACTGAAATGGTTTCTTCCCTTATCCTGAGACTTTGTGTTCATGGCAAGAGGATACACCAGAGATCAGCCAAGAGTGCTTTCATGCCTGCAGCCACTTCTTTGTCTCCCTCTCACAATCATGGGCATCAGCAAGGCCGGGAGCAATGTATCTGCATCCCGCAGCAGCTGAGTGGTGCACGCCCAACCAGCACAGCCTGGAACATGCCTACAGAGCAACACCATGTTGCACAGACTGTGGTCCTCAGTCCAGGCTGTTGGATGTCCGCTAGCCATGGTAGCCAGATGTCAAGGAATCTGTCAGATCATCCCACTGGAAGAGCAGTGGGTTTTCACTGAGCGCAGGTGGGAGCTGGCAGATGGGGCAGCTGGTACAGTTTAGGAACACCACCACGCTCTATCAGTGACGAAAGCCAGTTGCCTAAGGTGAACAGCAATGATCCCAAGTGTCAAGTGCTTGCTGCCTCCCATCCAGTCTGTCTGTGCTGTAACCATCTGCAGTATGAAAGGAATCCAGATCAGCAAGATCTTTCTGGTCACTGTGACAGCACATGCTGGAGCATCCTGGGTGCCATAGCCCAGCAAGTGCTTTTGTTGCTCATCTGCCCTGAAGTACCTGTGAACCTGATTTGGACTGAAATTAATTATGCTTTCAACTCATAGAGTACTCTTCTGACCCATAGCTCAAACTGCTTTACAGGGACAGCAGTGTTATCCCATTTTACTGAATGATTCATGTAAGGTATGAGGCACAGAAATGACCTTGTTCCCATCACTGGCAGGAAGGAAATCAGCCCTTCTCCTGAGCCGTAAGCCCTTTGCTTTCTCTGACAGACCCAAGCTGCTCTTCTCAAGCACCGCAGTGCTCAGATTCTAGGTACAAAGCAGTAAAGCCCATAAAATGAATGAAAGCTAATATGACTACTTCACTAATGACTGTTGAAATTGCTGACTGTTGAAATTACAGACACTCTCTGTAAGGTCTAGAAGAAGAGACAATCTTTCAGCACACACTCCTCTTTTCTTGGCATACGGGTGATGTGCAGTGTGTTGGATTCATTGCATGCTGCTTTTCTTTGAATTCTAGTAGCATCCTTGTCCACAACCTTAAGAAGTTATGCACAGATAATCTTTGGAGAACATGAATGTCTTGCTCTTGGCTTTGAATCTGTCCCAATGCTTAGATATATAATTATGATGATTGCCGCTTTCCTATTTCCCTTACTTTCTTACTTGCCACTACAACCTTCATCTGCCTCTTCTCTTGCATAGCTCTGATCAAATCCAGCAGTGGTTTACACCAGCCTCTTTTACTCTAGTGAGTATGAGAAGGTGCAGGGGCTACTTTTGCTTCTCCACCCCTCGGTGCATGGACTTGCCCATCATGGTCATATTACTACTGACAGCCTCTATTTTCTTTGCCAGTCACATTTGTATGACAGACCCGTTTTCCTCGCTTTTTCCAGCTGAAGAAAGATCAACTGCTCTACTGGTAAATCTGTTTCACTGCTTCTGCTTACAGACACTGAGACAGACACTGAGACATGCCAAGCACTTCATTTTTTCCCCCACTCTTCCGTTAGCCACATCTTCCCCACCTGGTGTTATTTATACAATAAACTTGCAGCCAAGGGTTTCCTTGGCAACACACATGCCTTCCTGCTATCTATTTTACAACAGGCTTGAATTGTCCCGCAATAGCTTAGAGGCAGCAATTTAACACAGCTGGTGGCACAATACTTCTATTCTGAGTAAACGTTTCCTCACCAGCGGTAACCCCTGTGCTGGTAACTGAGCTTTCATTCATCCGTAAGGGCAAGTGAAGGAACATATTACTTTGTGAAAATAGAAGTAAAGTGAAAGCACGATGGGAGCAGCCAGAACAAAGCATCCCAGGAGCTGCACTTATTTTATACTGCAAACTAATCAGTTACTGAACAGCAATAACTGAAGTACCTAAATTAATTTCTTTTTATGAATGAAAGAAGACACTGTGCTAACTCAGCTTGAACAAGGGCATGATAGGTCTCTACTGGGTACTTATGCTATGACAGCCTCAATAGTTATACTTGTTGTAATTCTAATCTTTTTTTTTTTCCTCTCTGTACCTTTGTTCATAAGCAAAGCAAGGTTGGCAAGGGCAAATTATATTTTTCTTAAGCTGTTTAACATATTAGACACAATAGAGAACTCTTGAGTGCACACTTGTACACATCAGAGCAAGCAGACGAGAGAAATATGTTGGCACAGACTTTCTTTGGTCTCCAGTCAGTCTCTGGAATAGACATCACTGAAGTCTGAATGTGAGTGTTCATTTTATCTGCCTTCTAAGCTCTGAATCAGAGAATAAATTGAGGTTTGGGGGTTCATGGATGCATGTACAAGCTATATACTCTATATTCCGGTACCTCAGAGTAACCCTTCCCTAAAATGGAGGGAGCTTTTAACTATAAAAAAGTCATACATCTTCACCATACCCCTGAATGAGGTAATTTCCCATTTTTGCCTCCATTTCTCTTGACATTCTAGTGACTCATTCTGAAAGAACTAAGGAAGCTTTATGGTACTGCTAATGCTGCATTTGCAACAACTGCTTTAACATATGTAGATTCTTCCTCTAACAAATTGTCTGAAAACAACTTCTATTGCTTGTGTGTAGAAATCCACAAAACACTACTTGAGTACCTTTCCATGCGGAGCAAGTTCAGTCAATAATTTTGCAAGCAAGGTTGTGACTTTTGCAAGCAAAAGCAAGTGATTTTCACTGTTGTCCAGCATCCAGCGCTGCTCTGCAGTTGAAGCTGAGTAAATTTTACTGCCAAAAATTTGGAGCCAGGAGCAAGTGAGGGCTGCCAATGCTCCCAGCTGAGCAGAAGCCTTCAAACTCGGGGAGCCAGGACTGCCAAGCCTTGCTGTGGGACTGAGCACCTCTAGCCAGACTCAGCTAACATGCCAAGGTGAAGCATGCATGGAGCAAGCTGACATTTGGGGACAAAATACCAAGCACTTTTATAAATGAAAGATTCCAGCTAGTCTAATTCTGTCAAGTGTGCCTACACAAGTGCTTGCAATGCTTCTAACAGTCTTGGGAGGTCTGGGAGGATGTGGTCACATTTTTCGTGGCAGATATGTCCTTGTTTATCTGTTATCAAGACTTCTAGTGCTGTGAAACAGGCTTCTACTTGCTTTCCTGAATGAAGTCTTGGCACTAAACACCTGAAGAAGTACTTGGTACTGTATTTTTATTGATGACTGTTGTAGCAAACATAACCTATTCCTGTAAGTGAACAGGGAACAAACATTGTTGCAAGCCCCAGTAATACTGATTCACTTACTTTTAAAAATATTCTCCAATGGGCAGATTTTGACTTCTGAACACCAAGTATTCTCACCAAAACCAATTCTATGGCAAAGAATTTGTCTAATGCAGCATACAGCAGAAGAACATGCCTAAATGCTTTACCCAGAAATATCACCTTTGTATTCTTAAAGATAAAATTAACTGTAAATTAAACTATAACATGCTTTAATAAGGAATCAAATAATAGATCCAAATAATGACTGAAAAGATGAAAGAAAAAGTGGTTTTTTTTCCAGTATGCCCTTTCCAGAAATATTGAAATTATATTGTCTGCCCACCTTGACAACAGCGGTGCATGGTGATTTATTGGTAGCAGTTAAAGCCTATGATTTTTATTTTGTTTGTCTCCAGACTGATAGGAAATTTAAACAGAAGTCTATTTACTTAAGGGACAGGTACGCTTTCTAGCAGTATATTCAGCTGAGCAGGATTTTTCCCCCTTAAAATTATAAATCTGATGGATGATACAATCAACTGTCACTGGTATCAAACCCCACTCACAAGCAACAGATGTTCTGATCTGAGCTCCAGAGATGGGACTCTAATAGTTCACAGATGAGCTTTTGTGCTGGAGAGGAGACTGATAAAAGCAAGAGCAGAATATTAATAAAAGAACTAGTGCAGTACATCCAGAACTTGGATCTTCATGAAAGCAGGAAAACCTTTCTCTTCAGCTGAGTTGGTTCAAAAAGCCATACCTTACAGATTTTTGCTTTTAAACTAGAAAAAGTATTGCTTGTTAGGAAATGGAGAACATGCAACTATTTGAGGTTGTTCCTGCCTCGGGCAGTTGGGATTAAGAATGTACAGTAAATCTACAGCAGAAGTTTGTTCACATCAGTGGGAATTTTGCCATTATCAGGAACTAGAAAAAAAGATTCTCAGACACATTTCTCTCCTGTCATCCCTTTGAGTCTTTTCAGGCAGAGCTAAAAGCTTCAGGAAAGGCTTTCATTTGCAAAGGGTGGAAATGAAAGGAGAAGAGATGGCATCTTATGTGTGTGTGTCAAAAGCTTAAGCCATCCTTTTTCTGCAGTTGAAACAACTAGCAAACACTTACAATGCCCAGGAAATCAACCCAGGAGTGGTAAAGGCACCCCCTCCACCCACACGTACTGCAGCACTCCATTCTGCTCAGACTTTACTACTCACAGCTACGTGATCTTTCCAGGCCTGTTTTCTTAGGGGGACTTGGGCTATGCCTATACTAGTAAATTAAACAGTGCCAGGGAACATTCCTGAGCAATGTATTTCAACAGTTCAGTGTTAAATTGCTAGAGCAGTCCTCAGGGCTTTGTGTAAAATGAAAAGAGCAGTAGGACTCTATTTTCAGTGTTTCTTAGAACAAACCAGGGAGACTACCCAGTGTTCAATGTGCCCAGCAGCTAGGCAAAAATCACCTGGCCAATTTGGCTGTTCATTCAGTGCTACAAGTGTTCTGTTTTCTCTGGGCAAGGACTGCTAATGCACATGAAGAGGACACCTCTCTCTGTCAGCAGTAACACTGTGCATTGCTGGCATCATTTTGATGTTTCAAAGGGTTAGTGATGAATGCTAAAACACTTAATGTGCACTCTCAACAGGCCAGGTGCTTAGATAAAGATAAATTACTTACTTGTCTTTTAAGTGCACTGACTCTCTTAGGATTAAAAAGTGTGATATGTAAGTACTGATTTTAGCACTTTGTTCAAAAATTATCTTGTGAACAATCCTCATTAGAGGCATAAGATGAAACTGGGTCACTGCCAGCTGTGTGTAGGCTTAATTCCTCCTCATTACAATTTCTGCCTCAGAAGCTACTCTAGAATGAGCAAAGGAAGCAGTGCTTCATGCCAGATCTTTACCATAGTGCCTTCATTTCTGACAATGAAACTCTGGTGACAAAGAGCTGCTTGCCTCTGTCTTCTCTAACCATTGCCACTTAAATTGTTCAGTTGCAGTCACAAAAGGCCACAGAGGTTACCTTCTCCTGTAACACCAAGTACAGAACAGATCCATGTCTGTGCACTCGGGAAATTGAGTCCCTTCACATACAGTCGTGGTTGTTCTTTGTGTGGTTTTACCGCATATCTGTAGCAAAAAGGAACAAGTCTGCTTGAAGAGTCTGTGTGGACCAAAATCAAGAGGTGCAGGCTTTATCCCTCTCTGTCTGTATGGTAAACTGTTCTTTGCTGACAGCATGGAATGGGACTGCAGGTATTCACCTACTCCAGTACAAGAGCTTGACATCAGGATGTCAACATTCTTGTTGCCATCTGTATTCAGAGATAACCTGAAGTTCCAGTCTCAGTTTGGAGCTTAAGTGTTCTTTCATGTATGAATAAAATATCCTACATAAATAAGAAGAGAAGAAAACCATGTGTTTGCACAGGTAATAACTGAGTAATAGCAATTGAGTCTTGCAACAGAACAACTATTAAACTGACATGGTTTGCTCATTTTGTATTCTTATCCTGACTATGTTTTAATGAGTTTCCTCCCATCAACATCTGACTCACCTTGTTTCTCATAATGAAAAGTCTTGCTTTTATATTAATTGTGAATCATAGACACACTTATGTGGTAGACAATAAAAATAAATGCCAGCCCAGCAGTCAGCAGCTGATTCTTCATACACCATCCACATCAAGCACTGGTAAAAAGCTGTCAGTTATCAAAGAAGTTGTTTAGAAATCAATACACCTTTGAATCAAAAGGAACAGGCATACTATTTTCTAGCATCTTGTCAGCAGAATGTGAAGGTAAATAGATACAAAACATAAAAAAATGTGTGATAGTCATCCAGAAAATAAAAACTGTGGTAGTAAAAGGAATAATTAAGCACTATCAACTGATGCCCAGTGCACATGGAAAAGAGTGTTCAAGGCATGTATCAATAACCTTCTTCCATGAGGCCAGCTGCAGATTTAAAGTCTGCATTGCAGGGGGGTTTGGGTGTTTTTCTTTCCGTAACATTTTTCTTGCAGTGAAGTCTGTCTGAGGTCTGAGAAATGTTTCCTGGTTTATGATCAAAGCCATTCAAGTTTTCCCAGAGTTGTATGTTAGAGCAATATAGTAAACTATCCCTCATGTTTTTGCCTGTGGAAAATATGAAAGAAAATTCTCATAGGGAACAATGAATGAAATGCAGCCAAATACACCTGGCTGAAATTTACAGAGGATGGTGCTGTATTTTCAAAGTCAAATCTCCTATATTAGATTTTTCAGTGACAGGCTGCATCCCTGAGGATTAAACAAACATATTTAGCAAAAGGCAAAGGTTCATTGCAAGTAACATGCTTCCCTACAGGCCTCCTCGCTAAGTGTACAAGTCCTGCCCAGTACCACTGACAGTAAGGAAAAGCCAGCCTATGGGACAGGTTTACCCAGCCCAGGTCTGACCTAGTAGAGACACAAGCCTGCAGTCAGGAAGCAGATGCCTGGTCCCTGCCCATGTCACCTCATCCAGACAGCACAAATCTATTTTTCCAGGCCACAGTTTCATTCCTAGTTGTCGTTGGGTAGATGTCCTTCTCCAATAAGAGAAAAGAAGAACAAAACTTCTGCAAAATATAGTAGTGTAAGGCAGTTTTATCATCTGAAATTGTGATTTTACTGATCACCTCTTTTTGACACAAATGCAAGCATCAGAGGACGAGCCTGCTTCTGTCAGGCTGGTCAGCAGCTCTATCTTTGGAAAAATGAGTGTTTGCCTGTTTTAGACACAACCCCACAGTTCTTCTTGATGCTGAGTGGTGAAATATTAACCCATCTTCTGTGAGTTACAGATATAGAAGGTTTCTAAGTGGTGTAGTATTCTCAGTTTTGATTAATTTTTAAACAATTCAGTAAAAAAAAGGGCTCAGTCTCAAGATTTGGTTGGGCTGGGCTGTGTTGAGAGTTTTTCTTATGAGAGATTCTAGACTGATAGCCCTAAAAAGACTTTTTTCTATCTTGCAATGGGAGCTGTGAGGACTCAAATGAGCTGTGGTCTTTCAAGTCAGGTACTGGTACAATGCAGCTTTGTCCTGTGAGAGCTGATTCTGGAGACAGAGGATAGGCTGTGTCACACCAGCTGGAGAGCTTGCAAAGATTACAGTCATCCTCAGGCCATTTCATACCCATTTGGTATTGCAGCAGTTATGGGATGGGCACAGACAGGCACAGTCATCTCCTACACATCCTACAAGAGAGATGGCTGCAGAGGATATAACCAGCTGGCCAGGCATCCCTTCAGGAATGAGGCAGAGCAGAGTGCTGGTCTGATGCTCCCTTAGTGGTTAAGTGGTTTAGCCTGAATCCTTCCTCCTTCTCAGAGCCTGTGGCTGGGGGCTCTTAAGATGCTTTACAAATGCTCACCCTCTTTGGCTCACGCCTGTGCCCGGGGCTTCGAGTTTGCTGCTGGGTCTGAGACAAATTTTTCAAGACCCACGCAGATTATTTTGATGTATTTCTTCCTTGTCCTGCATGTATGCAATAGGGATAATGTTGGCTCCCATGCTACACTGTGAGGCAAAAATATCTGAAGTTAGCGATGTATTTGGAGAAAGTACATCTGCAAGATAGAAAACAGACATTGGATCGGCTCAGGAATAAAGGGAGGAAGTGTAAACTAAGCAAGATAATGGTGGAATTGAAAATCCTCCAAACTGGCAAACTTCCTTGCTCTCAAGTACTCTTCCAATGTGCAAAGTACATAGCTACATAAAAAGGCAAATTATCGGGTGTAAAAGAGTGATAAAGCTATTAATTGAGTTGCATACCTACAGGCCAGTTAAGCCTAAAGTGTGTGTGCTGGAAACCCTCACTTACAGTTTATAACTACAGTTTGTCACCTCAGTTTTAATTCCTTACTGCCTGAACAATATTTATTTCCCTTAACATTCCAGGTGAGAAATTACTTTTCCAAGGCTACAAAGACACTGAACCTTCTTGCTACTTAATTTTAACTATTTGAAACACTAGTTCTTTGACCCAATGTCTGGAAAATGCTAACTTGTTACGGCACTCTGCACTTTATCAGGGCACTGCATCTCAAAAGCTGATGAGTATGGCTTAGAAAATGGCAAGCTTGGAGGAAGTAAAATTCCTAATTAGCAGCTACTATCACAAACAGGCAACACTGAATGCCCTGGTTTTCACAGCAGCCGAATAATTCATTGAGATGATAGTATCAGCAGAAGACCTTTAAGATTTTTTTTGAGATTTCTTTTCACAGATTGATGGCCAAATGAATGTTGCATAGCTATTGAACCTAATTTGGAAGGAGTTTTTTGTCTCAGATCAGCTAATTTAGTCCTTTATTGAATTTATTTTTATCATGTTTCACTGGCAAGTTCACAACAGTAATCTTGACTGTTTGGATTCTGTCTCCCAGCTGAAAAAGGTGGGGTGGTTTTTTTTGTTGGTTTTGGGTGTTTTGTTGGTCTTTTCTTTTGTTTTTTTTTTGTGGGGGTTTTTTTGCTTGTTTTTTGTTTTTATCTTGTCACCCGATTTCATCAGGGATCAAGTAACCCCCTTAGAGATCAGAAAACTAGAAGTGATCTGGTACTCAAGACACAATATCCATAATTCCTTTAATTGCTGGTTACTTAATTTTATTTCAGAAGCAGGGTATGTTTCTGCAACAGAACTACAAACTCCAGTGGCCTGACCTCTAAAAGCAACTTAAAAGTAAAAAAAAAAAAACTCAGAACATAGCTTTTTTTCTCTCTTCAAGCACATGTGCCATCTTTTCCTCTTTTTTCCCTTCTGCTTTTCATTTCTAGTGAGGATGTCATCTAACTTTGGACACAGTGAAAAGCCAGTCCTATTGTAGTTTCACCTTGTTTTCAGAGGCAGAATTTCACTGAAACACCTCAGAAATAAGCTGTTTCTCTAAAATTACACTTTGTTTTCACTGGGCTAATTCACAGCAGCGATGGTGTGAGCAGCATGCAGCACACCAGTGTGGACTGTTTTTCAACCCACTCTAAATAAGAAATAACTGCGAGCCAATGTTCTTTAAAATATGATCTATTCACTCTGAAGAGTTTAACGGGAGTTGAAATACTGCACGGCTGTGTTGACTTCATTGGAGCAGATGACTCGGTGTTTCTTCCCACATCATCTATGCTATAAACAATGGCATCGCAGCCGTGATAGGGTAGGGATGCGAGTCCGTCAAAGTCGGAAGCCTGGGACAAGAACTTTAGCATAGATGTTTCCTTGCCCTGCAAACTTACTTCGCTTATCTACTACTCTCTTCAAGGCACCTGCGACTTTTTGTCACCACTTCCCGGCAGAAGCTGTGACAATCATGGGTTCCCGCCACCATCAGCGCTGCGGTTCTGTGATGTGTACTGTGGTGTTAGCCCAAAACACAGCCCAGAGTTTGCTGAGTGTTTGAAGCTTTGCTTTTTTGTGGATTTAAAAACTGTTCTCAGTTCCCCTGGCTAATTGTCCATTAGTACGCTCTTTTAAACATTAAACAAACCCCTCTGTTTACCTTCCCTGCTGCCTGATAGTCGTCCGCAAGAGGCAAAGTTGCTTCTGTCTTAGCGACTTGAACCTATGTGACCTGAATAGTCATTTGAGATGTTAATTCACTGAAGAATGAAGCAGAACAATGATGGATCGAAGAATTTCCTCCACCCAGAAGAAAACATGGTTGCCTAAGCTTTGTGTATTGATCAGCTAAATTCGGTTTAATTCTCTCCAGAGCCTCAGTGCTAGCCAGTTTCTAACACAAAAGGAAATTATAATCACTGGAATTTTAGGAAAAAACTCTAATTCACTGTGATGGTAGTCCAGTCAGGAGTGTTTTCCCTGGAAGCACTGCAGAAGAGCAAGACCCTTTGCTTTTGCAAAGGTGCTTGGTGCCTGGTGCTTTTAACTTAGAGAATCGATTTATTTGTTTGGGTTACAGAATGCTACTGATATTTCCCACGGTGACTTTTGTGTCACCATGACAAGGTCGAAATAAATGAAACTCCAAACTCCAATTTTTTTCTGCTACCTGCGAATTTCTACAAATTCGTCAAATACAACATCAAAGGAAAAAGGTATCCTTAGGAATAAGGGGACAGTACATTGAAATCAATTGTATACTGTTTTGCTGCTTTAAAGTTGTGATGGTGGGATTCCATTGACCTCAACAGCAAAATTCATGCTGTTATTATTGAATTACAGCCCTGCCTTACACCGCCAGCTAGTACAAAACCAGGGAGGCATAAATTTGCCTAAGTGTTTGGAAATATGCAGAACTATCCTAATTTATCACACTTGAGAATATGAACCTACTTCCTATAATGGTCATTAAAACCTTAAAACCCTATTGAAGTCTGGGACATGAATCCTGCTCCTCCTCATCACAACACATTCCCTAGTGATGGCTCTGTCAGTGACATCTGAACCTGTCTGGCTCTCTTGCATCTCAATAAGTGTAGTGAGGAGTGAGCAGATTTGAAAAACATAGTGAGTCTGCCAGTGGGTGTTACTGCACGATGATATTACCCTGTGCCATTTAGTAGCTTCAAAGGGCCTTACAGACTTTTAAAAGTTCGGTAGTAGCCATTTACAGAAAAACGTTTTGTTGTTAAAAGCCTGCTTATAAATAAGCATAAAGCTGGAGTCTGATGGCTGCTCAGCAGATAAATCAAAACTGCATTAGGAAGGCACTCAGAGCTGTATTCTTACCTCGATCCCTGAGAGTGGAGCTCACTTGTCTCTGGAATGTGCAAGGCAGCCCAGGAGCATGAGGGCTTGTGAAGGGAAACATCTCACACTCCCCTGCTGTGGCCTTGAGGACACGGCCTCTGACACAGCTTGCCCAGGTCCTGGTACACTTCTGGGCAGATTGTGCCAGTTAAGCAGCTTCAGAGCAACTTTTGTGCAAAACAAAGCATTTGGTGAGGTATCCAGTGGAAAATTCAGACAAGGGAAGAGAAAAAGTATAAGTGTGCACCCAGCACAAACTCTCACATCTGTGTTTCACTTAGGATTTCTATAGTCTGCTCTCTATTAAGACTTCAGAAAGCTGGGAAATAGCCCTAATAAATGGAAAACAAGTGTGTTGTGCCTATCTGGGGTTCTACTGAATTATAGTCAGTGTCTCTGTCCCCTTGCATTCCTGTCACAGGTAGGATCCTCAGCATGGGGAAGATGTGCTGGGAAGATGTGGAAGATGAGAGGTGAGATGTGCCCTGACCTACCCTAGGAAGAGAGGGAACTTGACCATGTGTGACTACCTGCACCTTGGCACTAGGAACATTTCTTTATTTACCAGGTTATTTAGTCAGAGCTGTTTGTCTTAGTGTAAAAATCTGTATCTTCTCCCCCAGCTTCATTACTGTATGTTCAGAGCAGACTGCTTTCTGTGCACATCAGTTTGTAAATCCCCCAATTCAGTCTATAAACGCTCATTCAAGTTTACAAACACCTTAAAATGGAACTGCATTGCATGAATTAAAAACCAGGATGAAGAGCATAAAGCAAATCTTCATACAGTCTGAGCTGGAAATCCCTCCATTTCAGTGAGCTTGGCAAGCTCTAGCCATGCTGTAACTGGCATTCAGGAACTTCTTCCTCTGCTCCAAATGTCGAGGACAACACAGATCTGGCTCAGCAGCACAAGCCCAGGGCTAATCCCTTCGCTCTCTCCCACCTGGACCCAGGTAGCTCCCAGACATGCAACAGCTGAGCCTGACCTAAGGCACGTGGTGTCTGGTTTGCAGCCTTGGATCCCACAGGCTGTACCCTTTGGGAAAGTCACCTCACTGCTGGGTGTCTGCCTGCAAAATGGAAATTACACCTCTGCATGGAGCCTCCACATCCATAAATGAGAGTGGACGGTTCTAGTGTGAAATAAAGGCATCTGACTCTCCTTCTGCAGAGACATTACAAGACCTTCAAAAGCAGCTGGTGCTGATAAATTTCGTGCAAGGTGGGGCTTGCCTGGACCAGTTGGGAAGTGAAATCACAGAGAAGTAGGTGGCTGTTTTTAAATAATTTTGGGTGAGAAGAAGGAAGGCAGCAAGGACAACTTACTTGATTGTCAATGGGCATTGTGCTAATACATTAAGGCAAGGCATTTCTTAATTTCCAAGTGTCTCATCTTCATCCTGTTGACCTTTATATTAATTTTGTGTCTTCAGAACACTTACACTCCTCTACTTCTCTTTGGAGTTTCTCTATATTTCTTTTCCTTCTCATTTAATTTTAAGTTATGGATGCTAATAACACAATTGAAATAATGTTCCCATATTAAGTACCATCCAGTCTTTCCAAAATTACCTTTGCCAAGGAAGCAGACGACAGCCTGAGTGCCATTCAGATGGCATATTTAATGCAAAGCTTTTGAACATTGAAGAAGGTCAATTGCTGCCTGGAGTTATTTCTGAGGTAATTAAATAAAAATATCTCCAAGATCTCCAAGGCTGGAGGGTACCACTGGTCTGAGTCTTTCAATGGAGGAGAATAAAAGCACAATAGAGGTCTGTGATAAAATGTGTCCCCTACTGCAGATGTAACTGTTATTGTACAAGGATATGAAAAATCTTTACAGTGAAAATAATTTTCCTAACCTTTTACAGAGGTTAGCTCATGTCTCTGAGTCAGCACTGTTGTAAAAATGCAGTTCTTCCCAAACTTTTATCCATTGAGTATTTTACTGAATTTTGATGGCATGCTTATTTTTCAGTTTGACAGTCTTCATGAACTATTTGCTTTAATATGTCCTGCAGAAAATTATGCAAGTTCATTACATACTGTGCATGAATAGCTATTTTTCTATCTCAAAACTGTTAGTCTTCACTAGTTTCTTCTTTTTCTTGTATTAAAGCTGTTTTATTTAAAACTGATGAGCATTCCTTTATTTCTCATGAGCCTCTCAGCTTCTGTTCCATCTTATTAATGTCTTCATTGATCTTTCTTAGTCTCTGGGAATATTTCCTTGTTGGAGATCATATCTTCTGCTCTTTACATGGAACTGATTTCCTTCACTGGCTGCACTTACATGAGGACTGGCAGACAACAACTGCAAACATTATTAAGAGTGAGGGGGTGATAAGGACTGAGATATGACAGTCATATAGAATTCTGCCCTGTTCGTGTTGCCCCTCTTTCAATTAAAACCCTTTTTCTTTCATTGGTATTAAGTAGAGGTTTCTTCTGGACCATCTGTAATAAGTTGCAAGTCTTGCTCTGAAGCTGTTATCACTTCATTTAGAATACAGTCCAGTGCTGCAAAGGACCTCACAGTTTCTTTCAATGCTTATGACTTTGATTTGGATAAAAAAACAAAGCAAAACAAAACAAAACAACAAAAAACATGCAAACAACAACAACAACAAAAAAAACCCAAACCTAAAAAACCCTAAACCAAACAAAACAAACAAAACCAGAACAAGAATCAAACTCACATACATTGCCTGGTGGCTTCATTTTGTCGTGTCTGCATATCTTAATCCCTGACTGATCTAAATCACTTAGCATCCTCTACAAATTGCTACTATGCCCTGCTGTGAGATTATTAATAAACAGACTCAGTTACAGCAGACGCATTGCAAACACTTCACTATTAATCTCATTTCTAGGTGAAAGATCGCTCTTTATCCTTTGAGTTTTGCTGTCTCCTAGCCCACTTCCAAAGCACAGCAGAACATTACCTTTCACCCTCTAGGTGCCTAGTTTTCTTTAATAGCCTCACTGAAGGACTTTAAGAAAAATCCAAATAATTATATATGCAAGTGCTTCTTTACTCACTGATTTGTCGACACTTTAATGAATCTTTATAGTTGGAAGGAAGGTTTTCCTTTGGCATAAATCAGCACTATTACTGTAATCATGTAATTTTCATCTAGGTGGTTTTATAAGAGCTTTTAAAATAGCATGCCACCCACTGAAGACTCATCACTCTATTACTGCTCCAACTACCCCACAAATTTCAATTTCAAATTCACTGCTGTTCAGGCCTACAGTTTAGCAATTGATTTTAATGCTTGCTTTTTTAAAGAAGCTTAACAACTTCTTTTACAACATCCTCTGCATCCATAGATGGTTATGTTTCTAGTCACATTAGTTTCAGCTTGTCAGTATAAGAATTTAACTCCTGTCCTTCATAATGCCCTTCAGTCACATATGCATCGATGCATGGAAATTCCCACCCAGTTCTATGCATTCAGTGCAATGTTCATGCACGGCTGAAAAATTAGTCTGACTAACCTGTTGAACATCTGCTTTAACTGCAGGCTTTGTCTGTAACTGTCTGGCAGGTACAACTAGTGTCTTTTTCTCGAATTCAGCTTAATTCCCCCCACTTTTCCCTACCTTCTTTCTTGCAACAACCAGTCAGGCAGCAAAGCCGACTGGCTAGACAGATGTTCCCCGAGATTTTCACCTCAAAGCATTTCTCCAGGGACAGGTAGCAGCCAAAAGTTGCTTTTCAACACACATCCCCACTGCACAGCCCTGAGCAGAGAGACTGTCTGAAGACCATCTTTGTTCCTGGTAATTTTTTCCTGTCAGAGCAGATTCCTCCATCCCTGGTCACCTTCACTGCTGACTGCACACACACACCCACCATGGGCTTTGCGGTGGAGGCACCTGATGCAACTTTCATGACAGTTTAGTTCTCACTTCTCTCATGAGTGCTTGTATATCCCAGCTGGATTCCCTTCACATGTCGCATAGGCTGAGCAAGTTACAACCTCAAAGCTATTATCACATTCTGCTTTACTCTTACATATCCTTATGGCCTTCATCTGGACATTTTCCAAAAACAAGGACACAAAGATGCTGGGGTAAGGCAGTATCTAAGACAGCATACTTATCCTTTAATGAAGGCCAAGGGGCTTCATGCATTATAAATGAGCCGTTCTTTCTTTAGTTCTAGTAAGCCCATCTCAGCTCATTTCTGCAACTGTTTCTTCATCCACTCTTCTTTTTCAATGTGAGGTGGCATTGATTCTTCTAGAGTTGAAAATGCCCCATTTACTGCTTACCCAACATCCTGAGAGTTTAATCAGTGGCCAGAGATGCCACAAACTTTTGACTTGCTGCATCCTATTATATCCTGTGTGTAGAAAAATGTGATCATCTTGCACAGAAAGATATATAATCTATCTTTTAATATATCTTCTAATTGTTTTCATGTACCCTAAGCACACCTTCTGGAAAGGGGCACTGCATATAATTCATAAGTATTTTACACAGCAACAGAGTTTTTCTGATGCATCAGTATACAAGAACCCACAGGTAGTATTCTGGTTTTGTCTCCTGGTGACATTTTCTGGCCATTTCATATGCAAACCCATTATGATCTCTTTCTGCCAGGTCAGTTTGTGGAAATTTAGCTCATTGAAACTAGACTTCTTCCAAACACCATTGAGTACCCTTAGAGACAATGTATTCCTAAGAGAAGAGACTTTGAAAACAAATGCTTCATTACTTTGTGGACTTGTTGAATCCACTCAGGAAGAAGATGCTTTGAACTGAAGTACCCATCTTCTGAAAGGAGATGTGCTATGTTCCTTTGCCTCATGCCTGTAAATTTCAGCCACAAAGCTGATTTTTTATTCACAAATGGGAATATGGAAAGAAAGGGGTTTAAAATGTTTCACATCTTCCTGGCTTACTGAGGAGAGCAAATCAATGCAAGAAAAAGGATATGCTGAGAGTCTCATAAAATTTCAATTCCTTAATAGTGGCAAAGAAACCTGGAAAATCGATGGATTCACCCTGCTAAAGAAATTAAAATCCTCCCTTATACAGGACTGTGGTACTGGATGTTATTGAATTTAACATGATTATATGCATTCTGTAACAATAGCAATTATCTGTAAAGTAAATATATTCAATATTACATTACACAAATAGCAATAATTTTAGTCAGTAACCTCTGAGTCTCCCAAACTATATACTCTCAGAGAAGTGTATGTTCAAGATAAGATTTCGAATTCTGACATCGTTGGCTCTGTTTAGATTGAGACTTTTCTTGAATATTATTTGGTTTTGTTCTTCTGCTTTTTTTTTTTTTTTAACTCTGTAATAGGTTGTTCAATGAACGTTAATGGCATTTTTAAATTTTTCACTTCATACGTATCTTTATATCCATGTGTATATGCATATCAATATCTATATCTAAATAGTTGTTGGTGTAGACATTGTGTACATACACAAAACCCAGAGCAAAATATGACATTATCAATTAAACCTAACTTTAAACTTCAGCGTGATAATAACTGGAGACAGGAAAATAATTGCCAAGGAAGAATTAAGGAGAACAGGCCTTAATAGTGGACCAAGTGCCCTGGTTTAGAGAAGTCTGTGCATGAACAGCTTGGGAAGGTGAGAGGAATCAAACTTGGTAAGTCCTTGCAATGAGAATTGTTGGAAGCTGAGGAATATTTGGGGGAATACTGCAGAAGTTTCTTTTCTGCTTGCCTGTGTTCATGACTCCTGTTGGCCACATAGGAGATACAGACATCTAATCTGGCCCAATACTGATTTTTATGTGATTTTATTGTACATCCCTGATAGCATGATTTAGACTACTCATTCCCTTGGAGTGTCTGCTGAACTGCTCTGCCCATTCCTTTAAAGATCAGGTGTCTTCCCCTGCTGCTCACTCCTTGTCCACTGTCACTTTTGGCTGCTCTTCATAAAGTCATGTATGAGAACTTAGGACTAAGATGGTCTTATATATTCTGTAGCTCTCCAATGGTTGCTATGATGCATCCTTCATTTCAGCATTTTTAATTCCAGATTTCCTACTGAAAACAACTTTGGAAGATCAGGCGCTTAATCATATGACAAGTAACGTGGTAGCTCCCCACTTTGTCAGCAGTCATGCCATATGTTTTTTTCCACAAGATATTAGGAACAAAATTCAATTTTTGTGAGGCTAGAGATTGGCTGTTGCCTATTCTATTTTGACATTTCTGCCTACTTCAGTCCTACCAACTCTTCTGTAAGTGTTACCGTGTAATATTGATAATTGGTTGGACAGGTGACAGTTACAAATTAAGTTGATTTAATCATCTAGGGAAAAAAGCAAGAGGGACATGTCATTTTCCATGTATCTCTTTGCTATTCAAAAGTGCAGTTCCAACATTTTCTTCAGCAGCATGGAGGAAAATAAGTTACTCATGGAATCCTTGAGTACATCCTGTCAGCCCCCTGTAACCAAACACCTTTTAAAATCACCAGCCCACTTACACATGAATTTGGCTCATCCTGTTCAACTAACAGGTGAATTATGATTGGAAGTAAAAAGAAAAGGCCTGACATGTGTAGATGTCCTTCTAGAAATGTTTTCAGCATTTTAATGCCCTTTTTTCAGGGTACTATATGATATTATCCCATAGCTAAATGAGACTCTGTTGTTTCCCAAGTACAGTGCTAACAACTATGGCAGCACAGTCACATCTTCTCTACAGCTAAAACAGACAATACAAGGACAAATTTTCTAGATGCAGTCTAGAAATCTTAAATCAGACCAACTTATCTCATTAGGTAAAATGAGGTTGTTGACCATCTTTTCTTGGTCCTCTCAAATATTTTCAGAGTGGCAGGAGAGTATGGTAGAGTATAAAGTTTCTTCCAGATTGTCTGGGAGATACTCAGGCCAGCAACAGAACCACTCTGAGGGCTGCAGGCAGATGCTTAACTCATGGTTAGGCTGGCCAGGGGTCTGCACAATAAATGCAAGAGGCATCAGAACAAGCAGAGAGATGTCTGGGCAATAAAACTCATGAAGACAGAGAGATCTTCATACCTCTGTCAGGGTGCTTTCCAACAGTGTCCACCAGCTTGATGAGAGAGTGAGCCCTCACCACCCAAGCAGCACACTTTAGCAGACCTGAGCAAACTGGACAAGAGGAAATGGCCCCAAGTCACTTCAGAGGAGGTTGAGGTTGGATATTAGGAAACATTTCTTCACTGAAAAGGTTGTCAAGCACTGGAACAGTTCTGTTCAGAACTGTACAAGGAAGTGGTTGAGTCACCATTCCTGGAGGTATTTAAAAGAAGTGTAGATGTGGCACTGAGGGACATGGTGAACATGGCGATGCTGGGTTAACAGTTGAACTCAATGATTTTAGAGGTCTCTTCCAGCCTAAATGATTCTATGATTCTATGAAGTGCTGTGCCTGTGTTTCTGCTGGCTCCTGGAGGGGCCAGCCTCTGAAGGGACTCCCTGGTAAAATCCCAGGAGCTGTCGGGGCACAGAGCAGATGTCCTAGCTAAGTGGCACACTTCCAGAGGCACTCTCCACTGTTTGTCTTCCATGCAAAGCAGCCACTGCCTAACCTTAATCTTCAAAGGCTGGTCTTAAGTCAGCCTTGTCAGCCCTTAGATCTTAGCTGTTCACGGTGCCTGCGGGAAGCTCGGCTACAATAGCAACCACAAAAGCATGAGTTTCTTTAGTCATATTGAGTGAATGCTCTCCCTCTCACTGACAAGACTTCAGGAAATAATGGACCTAGGAGCTGTTTCATCTATGTCTGTGCTGGTTTGCTCTTCTTCCATGCTAATGGGGTTATCCATGTATGTGGAATAAATTTGGCTCTCCAGTGTGTAACCAGGAATGCTCTGCAAGAGAGCCATACATTTTTAGGCAACTCCAACTGTCCTCTGTCGTTAACAACAGATCTTAAAGGTTGCTGATCTGGCAACCTCTTGCCCTGTTCCAACATCCAGGACCAAATCCTGGCTTAACCCAGAAAAAGACAATGGGGACTTGCTATTATTACTGTGAAACCCAATGTCTGATCTCAAATGTAAGGTGCTTGTTATGGCCTGTAATGCTCATCACCGCTGCCTGAAGGAGGTATTGATGTATGTTTGTATACATTCACTAACCACTGTTCAGACAAACCTCACAAACACAGGCAAGTCCTGCCTTTTAAAGTCACAACATTGACTTCAAAAAGTCATTGGAATCCTTTGGTGAAAAAGTATTCCTCTAACAGGTTGCATTCTTGATATATATATGAATAACATATTCATTTTAATACTAACTTCATGGTGGAATCACAGCTATCTCTGATGAAATCTAGTTAACATGGGAGGATGGAGAGGTTGAAAACCTATTTCAATGCTCATAGGAACAGTGCCTCTGATCAGTCCCCAATTGCAATCTGGTAAATTAATAAAATACTGTGTTGCCATAATACAGTGCTGAAAATATGTTACACTTTTGAGAATATAAGCACTCACTGTGAATGTCCTCTTCTGTTCAGCATCTCAAAAAAACTTGGCAGTCTTTTTGAGGGGAAGAAATTAATATACATGGGCCAAGATCTGAGTTTAAGAAGTGTAAAGGTCTTTACTCTTAAGAGACATATAATGGACAGTGTAGTAGTAACAAAAGATTAATGGTTCAGAGCCATTGCTACATGTGCTTGTCCTTCATGTGTAAATCAAGGCTGAAAGGACTTTTAAAATAAAAATACAAATAGGCTGGACTCTTAAGGAAACAATTACTATAGATACTTGCTACCTCAAGGTTTCATTGTGTGTCCAAACATTCAGCAAGGTTCAGAAGAGAATATTAATAGTTGAGCAACTAGGAGAAGAAGCTGTGACAGCCAGGGTGAAAAGCTATCCCAGAACAAAGAAGGTCTGGGGAAGCCTTTGTGATAAAAATTCATTGACTCCTAATCTGGGACAGAACATCTCAGAAGTCCTTGAGAACCAGGACTCGCCACCTTTCAGTTTGCTCTGAGGTTCAGATCTTTCATGCAGGCAGCAGCACCACACCCCTAAGCCAACTTTACATCTTGGTGTCACTCTCTGCAGGAGCAGTGTGACCCTATCTGAAAAGAGGACAATTTTTTAGACACTTGTGTCCAATCTGAGGCAATGATATTGCTTTATTAATGCTTGGGAACTTAAATGAAAAATTAATTATGAAGTTATAGCCTCACTGATTTTCTGTTTTGAAATCAACTTCATTTTCCCACTTGAGAGGTTTTAAGAAGTATCTACATATTTAAAAGGCTATTGTACTCAATCTAATTACACCAAAATGTGTCAGTAAATTGATACCACTATTTAAAAACTATTTTTTTTTTAAATTTAGTTCATGGCTTCATGACAGCAACACATCCTTCAAGCACAGGATCTTCATTTATTGGATTCAGATTTCACAACCTAATCATAGTTCAGTATTTTGAGAGGAACTTCATGATTTCAAAAACATTAAAGCTAAGTAATGGGAAGAAATGCCAGGAAATAGGTGCCAATTTTTGCTTTGGCTGCTTTATTAAAGGTAACCTAATATGGAAAGCAATTATTCCTTTGGATTTCTTTTTGAGATGTTATAGCAAGCTGCAACTGCTGCCTGAGTGTACATAAGCAGACTTTGTCTAAGCATATTGATTTTACAAAGTCTTAAGTGATAGATTTTGAAATGTTTGAAACTTCAGGTAGAACCCTGAGATTGGTGTAAGGTAAACAAAAGCAGAAGATACTGGAAGAAAACAAAACAATTTGAAACTAATTTAGAGTAAATTTTGGAAAAATTCAGAACACTTAAAGCTTCAACAAGGTTATATCCTCTGCTGAGGCAGCACTGTCATACAATAAGCTGTAGTCAGAACGGAGTTTACCCAAGGTTTTCAAAGTGATTCAGAAATTTGAGTGTCCTCTTTTTGTCCGCGGCTTCAGCTCACGTTCCCTGGAACATCCTCGGCATCAGTTGTTCTTCCTGGTCAAGGCAAACCCAAAGCCCTGGTTTATAAGTGTGATGCTCACAGAGGCCTGGAATATGTAAGAACAGTATCCTTGCAGTTATGTTAAACATAACCTCTATGGCCTGTCTCCATGGGTGGGTGCAGGCAGACATGAGCTCACTCTGCCTGTGCTCCAGGCTGGTTGGCCAGGAGCCAGCTTTGCTTTGAAAGCCACACAACTCTATTAGCTTCTCAAAAAGGCAAGTCCACCTGAGCAGTAACACAGCTCCAGAGTTTCTGAACCAGGTTTAGTCAGAGCAAAGGAACTTAGACCTGTTTGCACCCATCCATGCAGACCAGCTCTGAAAATCCCATTGAGTCACCTCTTGTAAATCATTTCAACTTCCACTCCCTCTGAAACAACAAAAGACCTCAGTTTTTGGGCTACTGTGCTGTGCCTTTTGATTTCTCTTTGTGCAGGGAGTATCATTTAAAAGCTCTTGCAGAGGCACCCTGGGAGCAAATGAGAAGCTGAACTGCAGGTTGTTAAGCAGTGGTAAGCTAAGCCTAGGGTTGAATAGGCATTTGAAGACATAAGTACAATTCAAATCTCAAAGTATACTTGCATAATTATTGTTGTTTGACCCTCTTCTTCTTAGTCCTACTAAAATTAATATGAGATATATGTATGCATGCATGTAGAGAAGGTCAGCCAGATGGCAGAGAGGCATCAGTCCTTTGGTGTCTTGCATGTGTTCTTGGAGTGACTGTCTCTGCTGATCATCTCATCTCATCTCATCTCCTTCAGTAAGCAGCTGCTGCGTTTGCCCCTGCCCTTACTTGCATTGCTGCACAGAATAGAGTAAAACTGCCTTTACTACAACAGTGCCTAAAGGCCCTCTCAGGATAAGGAACCCATCACAGAAGAGAACATATCCTGGCTCTACAGAGCTTAAGCTACCAAAGCTTAGGAAAAAATGGCAGCCTGTCTGAGAGCTTGACATGAAAAAAGAGGCAAGAGATGGAATAACAATGGCAATACCTCCCACCTCTGAGCACAAGGTGCGAGGTGGGTAATCATGGCCCAGCAGCACCTTCAAGCACTACTTTGCCCTGCTGTTAATGATTCATTATGCTCTCATTGTCCATTGAAACCAGGTTGCAATCAACATATCCCTTGCTCTTGGCAGCCTTCTTCTGGGTTTTGTACTACAAAAATCATCATTAGGTGCACGAGGTGCCAATAAGTTATTGCAGCCACATGGAGAGACAGAAGGAGTAAAAGAAGTTCTCCTGCAACAACTCAGTGCCAAAGACATTATTTAAAGCTATTTCCCTTTACACTTACCCAAGTGGTTCATGCCATCAAGCATAAGAAAGATCTTGGCTTTTCAGAAGCAGCAGCTTCACCCAGATTTCATGCCTGGAAAAGTCACAACCTTCAAATACAGGTTCTGTGGGGAAAACCCGGCTGACAAGACACCCAGAGATTGCAAGCCCTGGTTATATATAGCCAAGGGCAGGGCAGCATAGCAGAGTGGCCTGGTTTGCAATTACCTGGGTTATCTGAGCATGTGCTGGGTACAGCTCAATGCAGAATATCCATTTCAGTGCAAGGCATTACATGCAGCATTTCTTTTCCAAGGATTTCTACAGTGAGATTGGTAAGAAACTGGCTGGAGTAATACTTCATTTTGAAGCACATTCACAGAATTAATGGATCAATTTTACATTTAAAAACACTCCAAGGGAACCTGACTCTGGTGTTGATACAGACAACTTACGTTGCTCTGTTGGTGTACAGACACAGGGAACTTGGTGTATTAGGGTTTTTTTGGAGCAGAAGAGTGTGTCTAGGAGAAAGGACAATGAGTGAGCTTTTGAGATTCTTTATTTTTAATGTGCTGGTAAAAGGAAAATCCCCTAAATGAGCAAACATTCTGGAGAATCTAGCTGGGAACTGGTCAGTCAATATTGCTGTAAGGAGTATAGATGTTGTCTTAAAAGGGATTGTGATTTCTACAGAAAAGTTGTTTTGATACCTTGCAGCTTGCTGCTGCATTCATCTGTTGCCTCATGAATGGGGTCTCTGTTAGAAACAATTTTAGCAGAAATGTACTTTGCCCTGGAGGAGTTTTTTCCAGGGCTAGGCAAAAGCAGGGCTTTGGTCTCTCACTGTTACTGTAATACAAAGAAACATCAAGAAATATCAAAGGATGTTTAGGACCCACTTTCTGCAATTGTGAGTGACTGAGCAAACACAGTGATATTTGTACTGTTGTTTTTTTTTTTCCATGAGAGTTTAAGAACATCTTACTAGATAAAAATCAAGTATAACGGAAATTTTCCTTTTACTACTTTTATTTTTTACTTTGTTCCGTTGGCCTTGGTTAGGTTACAAGGTGAAAGAAAGGCAAAGTATTAGAAAAGAGCCTCTATTATCACCTTTGAGTAGGAGTGTCAGTAACAAACAGACTATTATATAGTTTTCTTTGTTTTATCACATCAAACACCCAGGGCTGAATTGTGTGAACAATTCACATCAATTCAATGCCAAATACTAATAACAGAAAAAAATAGTGTCTGAAGGGTTTCAGTAATGCAGCCAGGATCCTTTTAACTGATATATTCAATCACAGCAAAGTAGGTTATTATACTTTAAGCTGTATCTTTGTCAGACAATCTTTTTGAAAGGAAAGCAGTCTGGATAACAATATTTAAGACTTCTCCTGTTGCTTTTCACTATATTTGCATCCAGTTACCACACCCCTGATTACTGGTTAAGCACTGCCCCTTTTTCTGGTTTATTTTGTTGCCAACCATTTTTGCTGTTGATGTTGTACTAACTAAAGTTAAGCAAAAGAACCCTGAAATAGCAGTGGTTAGGCTATAAAGGTCCTGAATTGACATCTCTGCCTTTACCACTGACCTGAGCTTATTTCTTCCTCAAGAGTAGGAAACATGGACAGGTAGGCACTGAGACAGCCTCTGCCAGCATGCACATGGATTAATCCTCATACATGTCACTCCTAGAGCTGTGTCTCTTCTTTCTGAAACAGTCTGTTATTGCTCATCTGAAGTGACATTTGCTTTGTGCAAGCTCTCTCTTACACAAGCAAGCATGCCTCGGGCTATATGAATTACCCAGCCAATCATTACGCCTCCCCGATTCAGGATTTCCTATTGCAAAGCTGGAGAAGAAAACAGCAGAGAACTGACTGTGTTTTCTGTGCCTGTAGCTTTCACTAGCATCTCTCCCAGACAAGGATCCCTATTCCCCATTCTCCATCCCATGTGTGTAACCATTCTCCATCCCATTTACTAACCTTTAAATGCACTGAGCACAAGTCTGAGAGGCATAATTATGATATCTGCTCTGACCTCCCACATAGTAAAGGCCATTCATTTTTACCTAGTCACCACATATAAAGCAAAATAAATATAACCTGTCCAATAGAGCTGTGGACAAATGCATGTAATTATGAGTGTTATTTCATCTACACAACCTGTTAAGCTCTGGAGCCTATCCCAGAGCCTGTGAAAGTTAACAGGAGTCTTTCTAATGCCAGACTGCATGTTTAACAATGGCTTTCAACAGTAGATTCGTGAGATAAAAATAAACAGAAATATGACTAATGGTTTATATTCAGCATGCTGCTTGTTTCAAAGGATCTCAAGTGATATATTTTAATTTAAATGACAGGCTTTCTTTTGATGTCTAATTACAAAACAGGAGGAAAGTCTATGACTCTGAACAATACCAAGAAATTTCTTACTGAAAACTAATTTTTTTGGCAGTAAATGCATTTTTCTTTGCAGAGGCTTTCAGACGGCAATTCCTGGCCAAGTGTACTTTCTGCATCACTTAAATTCCATGTGTTAAATAGAGCATAAGTGGTTGTCAGCACAGGGAATAGCTATGTCCTTTCTGAACTGTAAACTGTTACTGCTCTGTGCAGTTTGTTTATGAAATAAAAGGCAGAAATTTAACAGCACTGTTCAATCATTAATTTTTTTATTAATACTTTGATCTCAATTTGTCTGTAAGACCACAGAGATTCACCTCCTTTTTTCTACTGGATATTGTGCACTACTGACTTTACACATTTGTAATAAATAGACATTACAACTTGTCTTGCTGCAGAGAACTCTCTGCAGGACTTTTTCCTACTTATTAAAAAGTGCAGATTAAACCATGCTAGCCTTAACAATCATTAGGATCTTCTAATGTTACAGTCAGCACCATGCTGGGGTGACATTTCTCAGAATAAAGTAGCTATCTCCCAAAATCTGGTTGGTCTTTTCATTCATGTTTGAAGAAAAGAGAGAGGAATTTTCAACCCAAGTCTGAGGCACAAGTGGAGACATTGCTGCCACAATAGCATCTCTCAACGATGCACTTATCCTTCACCAGTGGCTTTACAACAGAGGCTTTGGCCGTGGCTGCAGGAGTCATCCCAGGCACTGTGGTGAGCTGTTTGCACTGTGCAAAGCTGCCACTTGTGCCACATCCTCTGACTGATGTCTCCAGCTTGCAGAGATTTTACATTCCATGTCGTTGTGTTCAGCAGATAGATACAGGTTAGAGCCATCTGTGTTTCCTAAAACACTTTGCTGAACATGCAGCTTGCTGAGCCACTTGGGTGCTACTGCACTTCTGATGCCCTTTTGGCCCAGCAGTAAAGAGGTTTGGGGAAAAAAAGGCAATATTTCAAAGGCTGTGTGATAAAGCTGAAGGTGGAAGCCACTCAAAATCAATGTTGGTTGGGTCTCTCCTATAAGCAGATTAAAACTTCACAGCACAAAAAGGGAATAGAACAGATTTCAGTGAATCCCAGTGGTGCTTGGGATCATGAGCAAAGAGGGAAGTGATGCAAAAGAGCACAGCACTGAGTCTGACAGCAAATTTAATGCAGCCTCTGGGGAAATGAGTGACCAACATCCCTTAAACGGCCTACTTTCTTCCCTGGTGCAAGTTACTTAGATGACTAAGTAAGTGTTTGCAGTCAGATAACCTCACTGTTTGAGATATTGAAAGTATTTCCTACAGTAAATACAAGGAAGTGCGGAACAGGGGCATACTGAACGTAATAAGGAAACTCTGTCTTTTTATCCTAGGTTCAAATGCATGAAAAACACCACTGTGTTTCAGCTGCTTCCTCTAAATTCTTCCCTCTAAAGATAGGGCACAATTGCTACTCCAACAGAATTGCTTTACCCTCACATCACCATTACAATCAAACAGCTTTTCCTGCTCTCACAGGTGTTTTGTCCCCTCTCTCCCCTAAATCCGTTTACCCTTTCCCTTATCATTCACAGCCTGGAGGATGAGTTGTTCCCTACCTGTGCGGTGAGGAGTGGGTTGGTGTGAGCTCTGGGGACCCCAGCCCTGACCCTGGCTGCTGCCCTGTCCCTCCTCCCACCTCCCTGTCCAGCCATCAGCAAGGTATTTCCCTCCCCAGCCAGAGCAGACCTGCGCTCTCCCTGCCAAGTGTTTTGAGATGACTGGAGGTCCATCGTAGTGCCTGGCTATTCCAAGCACTGTCAGAGAAGACCATGGACCATTCAGACAAGATGTTCCTTCCAGAGGACACTGGCTGGCAAGGACACAAACACAACGCATGACAGGTCTCCCTGTGTCTTCCAGTGCATCATGTTTTACAGCACTGAATGGTGACCCCTGATGCCACTGCCTTTGTCCCAGAGACTCCCCACAGCCTGTCCTGTTTTGACAGATGCCCTCTGACCGTCTCTCCCAGAGGAGACCCCCATCCCCAGCAGCAGCAGAGGTCACAGGAGGCTGCTCTTCCACACCTCCCATTTCATTTAGCACTCAGTCTGTCCCTTGGACACTTCCACAAAGGGAAGAGTCAAAACTGGGTTTCAGGACAAATTGTGAAGGGCGAGGCTGAATGTCCAGTCTCCACTGTATCTCCACAGACCATATCCAAAGTTTAGATTTTAGGCTCATTTAAATGTTGGCCTCATATTACAATTGAGTAAGGCTGCCCTCCTTACTCCTTTCCACACATGATCATGTTGCAGCAAAACACCACCCTTATTACGTTGCCCTAAAATGAGCTTCATTGATCCTGGCAAGAGCCTTCCAACCCTCCCCTGCTGTACAGGGAAGTAGGATATGCTGCTGCACCTCTGGCTGCCAGATCTGGCTCTGACTTGAGGGCATCCAAACTGCGGAACACTGCAGTGCCTTCAGAGTCAGGGTTTTGATCACTGTCTAAATGTTCTCTTTTTTCGCTCATGAAAAATGCCAAGAGCCTCTTAAGTGCTGCCATAAATGCAAATAATGAGGATGAATGAGAGAGCTGCACTGAAGAGCTATGAAACTTCATCCACAAACTGCCACTTTTCAGTGTCTACACTAATCAGGCTTAGATGGCATCTGTCAACCCTGTAGAGGCCATCCATCTCCAGCTGTAGATTTCTTACTCTGCACTCCCTGCACCATCCCAGCACAACTATTTGTGCAGTTTTGTACCATATTTAGCAGGGAATGGGAACAGTTTATGGCCAAAATGTTGGCCTTCAACTCCTCTGCTCAGCTGCAGTCTAAATCTGAAAGGCTCTGAGATCACTGGGTGCCAAGCTAATTTCTTACTGGATTTAACCTGGATGCTTTCAGGAAGCAAAAAAATTTTGGCTTGGAATCAGCACTTCTGTTCCTCCAGATATGGCCCCCTTTGATGGACTATAGGTTTATTGATGCTGCAAACAAGTATTTTTTGCCCTACAGCTTGATAAATGCAATTACAAGCATAAAGTAGAGCAGTTCTCTCAGTACATGAAGTTGAAAGGTTTGTTAATCTTTGGGATTATTCCCAAACCCTGTAGGGTCCATGGTGGGCAGTCATCCACAGAACAACACTTCAGGAGAGTGGAAATCAGGACAGCTTAGGCCACCCTCAGAGACTCTCTTCCTGGTGAGGTGAACCTTCAGGCCTGGGCAGCTCAACTCTTCCCATTAGAAGGGTGTCAGCCATGTTCAGGTGCAGCACTGCTTACAATTGTTCAGAAGAAAAGCTATGTAGCACCAGTGTCTGTGAGGCAAGGCAGAAAACTAAGACATTTAAATGCATGTGTCAAGGTAAAAGAAAAGAATGTGCTTCTTTGTAACTCCAGGGCATGGAGCAAAAAGGAAGAGATAAATAAAAATATATTTGTAATGTGTGAAATGTTAATAACAGCCTATGCTAAGAATAGTAATTCAGGATCCTGTCTCAGCAACTGTACATTGGGCTCCATGTACCACAGTGCCTTTCTTTATCACAACACAGAAACAGGCAGCAGAGTGAGGACACCTATTTAAGCAGTGGCCATGGGCTGCACCAGCTCATATACTCTGTTATAGATGTTAGCAGCACTTTTGGTAAGAGGAAGTTTAAAAACAACGAATGACTTATAAAACAGTGTAGGGGGGGAAATTCACTGAAGTGA
The DNA here is from genome assembly GCA_013398275.1 of Promerops cafer. Classification (NCBI taxonomy): domain Eukaryota; kingdom Metazoa; phylum Chordata; class Aves; order Passeriformes; family Nectariniidae; genus Promerops; species Promerops cafer. The sequence continues at coordinate 3,118,470 of VZSE01008641.1, forward strand.
AATGAAAGCATTTGACAGGATTGAAGACAATTCATAGGAAGTTATGATAGTGGTTGAATATTTTTAACGTGTTCAACTGTGAAAGAAGAGAATAATAAAACTCTAATTCTTTTCAGAGCACAAAACAACTAAGAGATTATTCAGAGTGGGGCATGGCTAGCAGCACTGGGTTGAAGTTACAAAAAGAAAACATTATCTCAGCTAGAAAAAAGTAGAAAAATCATATCTATTATACTGTGGAATAGCTTCCTGAGGGAAATATGGGAAGTCTATTGCCTGTTCATTTCAAATAATCTGGACAATGTGATGAAAAGGGCACACTTGGGAACAAAATCTTGTTTCAGCAGATAGTGCACACACAAAAGAGCAAAACCCCCCCAGACCTCAAACCTTCATTAACATCTCTTCATTTGTACTTGTCTTCTCTAACCTAGTCCACTTCTAAGTGGTACAGAGTGGCTTGCTGAACTTTTCCAAATTGTCCAATTGTGAACACGACCCAACCATCATCTTGAGGAAGGAGATCCCATTTCCTATCACAGGGAGTGACCTGATATTAGGCCATTTCTGTCACCTGCTATCAAACCTCAGGACCAAATTTATCACTCCCCAGGGTCCCACCAGAGAGTTAAATACCTGTGAAGCTCAGAGCAAACATCTAACCCCACCATGCATACAGGGACAGCAATCATTGGAGCTGCAGATGAACAGCACTGATGGCTCCCCCACAAGGATTCACTGTTGACTTCATTCCCCCGCCTGCCCCCACAATTATATGGAGCTCCTGGGTTTTGTTTGCTTCTTTTTTTACTTATGGAACTGCATTTATCCTCAAGTTTTTTTGCACGTTACACAAATGTCACTGTTTTCTCATCCTTCCACGTTTTGTGGGTGTAAGGGGGCTCTGCACTGGTCTTGTCACTTGTCATATAGAGGAAGGACAAAACCCAGGAGCCTATGATACTCAAGACACTTTGCTTATGTTTCTTCTGTGCACAGATCCCCACATACTTTAGTTGCCTATCACAATGCCTGTAATACTGATAGCTAACTGTAGGCTCCAGCTCTATCACTTTTCCACTCTCAGCTTGTTATCTTTTCAGATTTATCAAAGTACGTAAGGTCAGCGAGGGTAGAAAGCCTAGGGAATATCAGAGGTAAACTATCTTGGATAAATAAAGTCTTTGGTCTTCTAATTGAGAGCTGAAATAAATCTGTGAGAGGAATGACTTATAGTAACGCCTTATAAAACTTTGAGAGGATTTTTAAAATAAGAAAAAAATGTTTGGGCAAATCCAAGACATTCTGTTTCACTGAACTTGCTTCATTTTCAGACTTTGGAACCACGTTGTGATACTTAATTTCTTTTCTTCTACTTCTTAAAAACAGTTGCTCAAGTCTTGTTGAAAATTGCAATTTTGAAATTAAAATCTGAACTTTCAATGTTAGAATACTGATGCAAACTAAGTGTCCTTAAATTCAAACACTAAAAAAAGATGCTGACATGTTAAGTAAAATTCTCTGCTCTGTCTGCAGCATTTAAAACCAATTCTGCAACAACTGGTCTCATAAAAGTCCAGAATAAGGGATAATTAGGGGGAAAACTAAACCTTGATTTAACCATGTCTACAGTGCATTTGAAACTGTGACTACAGCTTTTCTAGAAACATCCAAGGTGACCCCAATAAAGAGAGAAGAGAAGAGGAGCTGCAGAAACCATCTATAACAATAGCTACTGCTTTTAGCCTATGAACCAGCTTTCTGTACAGAGAAAGTGGGTTGTGCCTATTTGCAAATCTGTTTCTAGCACTGATCATAATTTCACCCCGAAACCTATTAATCTATAGGTGGCGGATAATTAGTTTGTCTCCATTGATTTCACCTGTAAAATATGCTACTTTTCCATAGTTGTAGAGAAAATGCTAAATAGACTCTACATCAAGAGAATCCCTGCAATATCTGACACTTTCACAGTAATTAATGAGTCTGATCTAAAACCTAGCAGGCTACATAATGAACTCAGCAGTCAAAATTTGTACCTGGTTGGTAGTATTACTGCACTGACAATTTTACATGTCTAGAATATTTCAATCTATGTCAGAGAAGTTATTAAAGACAGATAATGACACTATCACTATTCATCCCCTTTATCCACCTCCTCAGTACCTACTAGGGAAAAGCAATAAGTTTAACACACTCTGCTTTTTTAATCTGTGCTGTAAAGTTTGATGCATAAAGACACATCACTTTAATTGTGCTCAGTGAAGGAAGATGTGATGAGATGTGAAAAGTAATTATTAAAAAATATCCTGTATTCATTTCATGTAAACAGTCATCATATATATATTTAAGGTAAAGATCCATGCTATATAATTAGGTCAGCCACTATCTTAAGAATTGGCTTAACAAGCAGCAGCAGCCCACTCAGGCAGCAGATTAGTCAGTCTGTGCGTGCAGACAGAAAGCCAGCGGGACTGGGAGAGCAGCGAAGCCAGGTTCCCATGGCTGGGCTGAGTGTGCTTGATGGATTCCCCTTTCCTGGGATTATTTTACTCACCCATTCCTGTTTTAAATTGACAGTTGAGATTACATTTGTAAATGTCAGTGGAGCTCAAACCAAGGATTCAAATTCAGTCTTATTTTTCAGTATCTCATTTCTATAGAACTTAGTTCTCCCCTAGTCTCATGTTTGTCATCCATCCTGTTCCTCAGTTTCCCTACCTGATTGACTGTATTTTAATATCAAGCTGAGTTTTTCACTTCTGAGTGACCAGCCTAAATCAGTTGCAGCCCTCTTTGCTGTATTTGAATGACATTTTAGTTCAAATATCTTTTAAACAAACATTTTAAAGAATTTTGATCAAACAGATGAACATTATTCTGACCTTTTCTCAAATTGCTTTTGCCATCTTTAGTTATCTTTCAGATAAAGATTATTTCTCTAAATTTTAAGTCTACAAACATTCACTGACTACAAAGTGCAAAATCCACTATGTAAATATGTGCAACAGCAAAGTTTAAAATCTGTACTGTTTGAAATACTACTTATTGGATTAAATATTGAACAATGACTTCCAAATCTCAAAATATTTCAAGCTGTGTATTTGGAGCTCTAATTTACTTTTGTTTCTAACTCTTGACATGTATTTTCAAAAATTTGCTCCACACCTGGGAGAGCTGCAGGTTTTTACTGCAAGGTAGAGATCTTAAAATCATCTGATTTCTTTAGCTGAAGAGTTATGCAGATCACTTAATAATAAGGCTAGCAATAACATCTTGACATTGGTGGTACTGGAGTATGAATGTTGACCACAGATAATTAACCCATGAAAATGTATTGAGTAAACAATGAATACACTCATGGAGCAATCAACATACACTCCAAGATATATCATTAAAATAATGGCCAAAACTGTAAAAAAGTTTCAATGCAAAAATTGTTTGCCCAACTCCAATGTTTTCCTGCCAGAGCTAAAAATTTGTAAAAGATATAGAGTGTACTAGATGAAAGAAGCAATTGTCAGTTATTTTCCTCCAAAAATGATTTAAAAAAATACAAATCTGTTGTTTGTCTGTTTTTCTCATGTCATTACTATTAACAATTTTGAGAGCTCCTCCAATGACTCCATATCCCTCCTACTCCCTAGGTATGCTTTTTACCCTCTTCAATCCCTGTGTGTATTTCACACTTAGCCCTCACCTCCTAGGGCCAGGTCCTTCATTGTCTCCAGCCAGGCCTCATGTGAACAGCCCCCAGATTGACTTTGTCACTCATCAGGATCTCTGTGTGACCTCATCAATTAGTGCCCTTGGTGTCCTCTCATGTTTCTTCCAGATACACCTTTTACCTTCTGGACCCTCTTCCCTGAGGTCTCCCCGTGTCTTTGTATAATGTCACCCCTTGCTCTCCCAGCTGTCTCTACTTTAATCATTGGAGTGTCTCCAGATATCCCCATTCCTTCCTACTACCCTTCCTGTTCTTTTTTCTTCCCACTTGTGTTCACACCCACTTCAAGGAAGATTGAGGAGGGGGGTGACTTCAGTCACCACTGCTATGCTAAACACCTTGAAACAACAGAACTGGTTGGCTGGCACAAAACCCATTCACTGAGTGTAGAGATGCTTTTTTTTCATGATTAACCAGAATATTTTAACAATGTTTTCTTCTCTATGTTAGTAAATTAAATGTGTCCAGGAAGCACAAGACAGACACAAAACTGCTCGACACAGGATCAATCTGCTCAGGGGACAACTTGCATCACCTTTTGGTTCCACTTGGTCACATGAGCCCAATCTCACACATTTCTCTGTGTTTTTGACATCCTCAGGACCTGTGACAGCCAGTCCTTGGGTTAATATATGCATACGGGTTAACATGTAACTCACTGTAGCTCCTCCAGTTACACCTCTTTCTGAAGTCTTGCTTTAAACAGAAAGCTTTTGTTGCTTCTTTGTCTTCCTCAATCCCATTTTCTGTCCTTTAATGCCAGCTCTCTTTCCAATTCTTTGTAATATCAGCCCTCACAAATTTAGACTTCCAAGCACTCTGGACAAGGACTGATTCTCCTTTCCTGAACAGTCCCTCATAAAATGGATACCAGCTCACAGCTGGAGATTCAAAGTCCTACTACACCAGGAGCAATAGAATATTAGCCAAAAATACGATCAAACAAATGATTAATTTAGCTTTTTGCTCCTTTTTGTGAATGCTTAGAACAAGCTGTAATGAGAAGTATTCATCTTTACAAATTGGTTCAATGTCTTAAAAAATTTGAATGGTGCATTTGCTCACAAATTATTTTCTGTTTATATACCTTTCAGCACTAGATAGTCACAATTCACTACCTCAGTGTCTGCTTGTTCACTTAATGCTACCAATTTTTAGTTTCAAGAGAAGAAAATTTAAGCTCTGGTTTACATCCACAATTCTAATGCCTTGGGTTTAATTTTTTCTTTTTGAAAGAAAATATTTGTAGATGTTAAACAAACTTATTTTGAGATCCTAAAATATATTTTCAGTAAAGATTTGTATGAACAACACAAAAGTTTTGAACAGGGTATGGGATTACTTTTGGCCAAAGCATAAATTTCTCAGCATTCATTTGGAAAGACAAGGAAAAACAAGCATGATCTCCTCATGTTGGGACACCTTTTGCCAGTCCCTTGCTACCAGAGGAACTGCATGGGACCAATGTCTATCTTGGTTTGTCTCACTGTTTTCTGCAGCACTGTGCCTGAGCACCAGGCTTACCTGATAAATTGGCCAACTTCCCTGTCTGGACAACAGCTCAGGGCTTTTACATGCTCTTTACATGCTGACAGCAGATGAAGCACTGAGGCTCTGACTGCAGCCCTGACCCCATTGGCCAGCTCAGCTCTCCTGGCTCTCTCCTGAGCTGGACCATCATATACAGCCCCTCAGCTGGTGTGCTGGTGGGACTGGAGTGATATGGTGGCATCATGGGTGTAATTAATGAGCATTTAAGACTGAGTTCATATTTAGAAGTCTAAACAAGTGTTATAGCTCCTTTGCTGTGCTCAACACTGGTTCAAGGGATGACTATAATGACATGGGGGCTGGCTTGTCCTTAGGGGCTCTCCAATAAGGTCAATGGCATCTGAGCAACCCTTATAAAATCTGGAGAAAGAGAAGGAAGCAGAACCTTGTCAAGACAGGGAACTCATATATAAACTCAGAGTTAAATGTTTACTTTTATGCTGCCAGTTTCAGGACCTGAAACACTGAAGGAAATCATATTATGTCAATATTGTAGTGTAGAGACAATGGGCACTTTCATTGCTGGGTACGTTAAACAGATCTTCCAGCCCATCTGGATTTTCAGGAGAAATGTGCTGATTCATTTCAGGTTCATCTTTCATTACTGATTAGTGGTGGATCATTTTTCTTTGTAGAAAAACATACATGAAGAAAGAAAGTGTGCTTAGTGATTTTTTTATATGTACCAGCCAACATTTTCTCATCTCAGAATAGCTCCAGGTCTTTATAAAAAAAGATTTTGTAACTTATAAAAAACCCGAAACAAACGGAAGGTTAAAGAATAGATTCTTTGTTTAAAAAACTACACTTTGAAGTTCTGAGAATTTGCTTCACTAAATCTAATGCACGGCTCCCTGCAGTTATATCCAGAAGATTTGAAATCCATTAATGGAGCAGATATACAGGAAGCTGAGGGACAGGAACTGCAAAAGTTCAATGATCCATTGTCCTGGTTTTAACCCCAGCCAGCAGCCAAGCCCCGTGCAGCCACTCACTCACTCCCCCATCAGCAGGATCGGGGAAAGAATCAAAAGGCTAAAAGTGGGAAAACTCATGGCTTGAGATAAAGACAATTCAACAGGGAAGGCAAAAGCATGCACACAAACAAAGAAAAACAAAGAATTAATACATTGCTTCCTGTGGGTAGGCAGGTGCTCAGCCACCTCCGGGAGATCAGGGCCCCATCACATGTAATGGCTACCTGAGGAGACAAACCCCATCACTCCAAACATCCCCTCTTTTTTCTTCTTTCCCCCACTTTATATACTGAGCATGATGTCATATGGCCTGGAATATGCCTTTGGTCAGATGGGGTCACCCGTCCTGGCTGTATCTCCTCCCAGATTCCCATTCTCCCCAACTTCCTCACCAGTGTGGCTGTAGTAAAAGCATAAAAGGCCTTGGGTCTGTGTAAGCCCTGCTCAGCAATAACAAAAACATCTCAATATTATCAACCCTGTGCTCAGCACAAATCCAAAACAGAGCAATACTCATTACTGTGAAGAAAGTTAACTCTACCCCAGCCAAAAACAGCACAGCTGTCTAGTACTATATTTTGGTTGCAGAGTAAATGTATCAGGTGCTGCAGAGAGATGGAATCTCCTAATAGGAAACTGCACCCACAGGTTTGAGGGATTTCTTCATGGAACAAAGCAGCCTGGTTCTGGCTGATGCCATGGGGCTGGAAGCTGAACACCTGCTCCCTTTTCCCCATCCCACACAGGTCAATTGTATGTTTTGCTATTATAGACATGTAGTTCCCTTTATCTTTTTTTAATGGGTGTTTTGGATTGGATAGTATGATAGTGACATCCACTAGAACAGTTTGTGCCAAAATAAGCAGTTGGTTGGGTTGTGAAGAACTCACATGCACCCAAACAAGCACCCAAGCAGCCAAAGCCCTTCATCCAGATGTCCACAGCTGCCCCTGGAATCACAGGGCTTCCACCATGGCAGCAGCACCATGGGACCAGCCACAGGTTGGGGCTGGGTAAGCAGAAGCACCTTGACCCCACTGCAGCTACAGACAGCTGGGGCTCCCTGACAAAGGCTCTTCTACAAAGATGTGGTGGAGAATGTGAGACTCATAGTGTTGGAGATGCCCTGTGCAGACAAACTGAGTCTTGGCTGGGGCACTGTTTCAAAAAGCCTCTGGTTTTAATATCTGTAGGAATGAGGCATCTTGGAGACCTTCTTTAGAACAAGGGACTAAATTCAAATGCTGCCATGGCTCGGAGGTCTGACAGAACTTTGGAGAGATGGGCCAAGTGGGCAAGCAGACAAGTCTCAAGAAAATTAGACAAGTCCAGCAATATAAATAATTTAGTTCCCTTTTGAAACCACTGCACTTTCAACTACTTAAAAACACTGGGTTAGGAATGATTGTATTTGTGCTGGAAAAACTGTCTAAAGAACTAAACTAAATTAGTTTCTGTAAAGAAATTCTCCAGACCATGCCCACTCTGCATGTTACCCTACTGATTTTTTATTTTTGGTTTGCATCTTACAAAGCAGTGCATTGAGGTAGATCTCAATAAACAGATTAATCAGGGTCAAGATTTCTGCAGACCTGTTAATTTTTACTTCAATACCACTCATTTTTCAAATACATGAGTAAATCTGGGAGCCTGAGTTCCTAATGGATTAATATATCCTCCCTCTGCAGTTAGACTCCTCTACTTTTAGGGAACAAATCTTTCCCTGGAGTTGCAAAACATTTTTCTCACATCTGCAAGCTTCTTCAGGACAAGCGATACAGCATTTGCCCAAGTATCGTGTGCTTTTACAGCATTGCTTCAGGGGTTTGCATGCCAAATAAACAGTTTGTCTGGCTGTGGTGCTGTGATTTATGAACCTTTCAGAATTATAAAATGACAGCAAACCTGTCCCTTCTCAGTTCGCTCTTCATCATTATAAATGCGCCTTCATGAAGATCAGGACACTCTCTCCTCATTAAATCAGTCCTGTTGCCTAAAACTCAGAAATCTGACCCAAAGGTGACCATTGATTACACCAAAGAGGGTACAATAACACTGATCTGATGAACAGTCAGGTGACATAGATAGATAGATAGATAGATAGATAGATAGATAGATAGATAGATAGATAGATAGATAGATGGATGGATGGATGGATGGATGGATGGATGGATGGATGGATGGATGGATGGATGGATGGATGATGTGCTGCCAGAGCTAGCAGAGGCTGCAGAGCTAGCAGATGCAACCTCACCATCAATGCTCTATATTGCTCTGGGGCAACTCATTTTTAAAGCATACAAGGGAATAGCTCAATTTCTATCCTAGGCATTGATTGAGAGACTGTCAAAATGTTACTGGATTTAGAGATGTTATGTAAGATTTAGGCTAAGCAGAAGAAGATGGAGCACTGGATACTCCTCAAGTCTTCACAAACTTGGATAAGAAACTACAGGCTTGAAAAGCACACACTAGCACCACCCTGTGCAAAGCCCAGGGTGGGACTTCCAAAACATGCTGTGTTTCATAATTCCACCCCTCCTGCTGAGCTTCTCCCTGGGTGAAGGATTGGAAACATCACGGAAGCTGCTCGCCCCAAGACACGCTGCCAAGCAGCTTTCTTTTACAATTACCCCATACTAAACCACATTGTAAGATAATTATTTCATTAGTTGGAATGCATGTTGGGACAGAGCAATTTTTGCCCTTTCCTTTTCATCTCCAGTTAGGAACAACATGGGAAAAGCCGCAGAGGGAAGAGAAAGCCTTTGAACACCCGTGTGTTTACTTCTCTTTAATAGCTCTGAATCCAGAGAAAGTTAGGGAGTTCACTGGCAAGAGTTAAATCATGAACAGACCTGGCCAAGAAATTCACAAGCCTTACATGATTTATCTTATTCTGTGTGATAAAAGTGCAAGGAGAGTTAAATATACTGGCCTGCTTGACCAGCTGTGATCAGGCATAGCTGTTTCATTAATTCCAGGTGTCATCTACTATATCCCCACTCTGAAAGACAGGTAAGTGATCACTCTGCTTTGCCATCACTTAAAAGAGAGAGAGTTAATCAAACATACTGAAACATTTAATATAAGCAAGCCCAAGGCAATAGACAGGACAAGATTCAAATCTTTCCGAGAAATAGATTGCTGCTGTCTGATGAGTGGGCTGAAAGATGTAGGATATTTCTAAAGCTAAAGAAATGGGACTGAAGAATAGAGACTTTGACTGTAAAGACAAAAGTTCTGGCAATGTGTTATCTATCATCTGCAGAACAAGACCCTAAAATAAATATGTGGTTTCTGGAAAATGAAAGAATTTGTTCAGTGTGTGTGAGCTTCAAGAGAGACACGTCAGAGATTAAAGTCTTGCTGTGTTTTGTCCAGAAAAGAGGTGCAGTGACAGTTACAGCAGGATCACAGAAAGGGGCTTGTTGTAACAGGATGGAGCCCCCTTCAGTGTGCTCCCAGTGTGCCCTTCTGGGACATGCAGTGGTCTGGTTCAGCACCCAAATCCTACAGAATGGGCTACATGCACTGATAGCTAATTTTCAGTGCTGTGCCTCTTCCACTCACATGTGAATCTCTTAAAATGAACTCTTACAGCTATTTCTTCCTCCTCCGGTTAATTTATTCTTATCACTATAAAGAACAATTAGCTCTGTGGGCATTGGTCTGCAACAGTCGTGCATATGGAGAGTTTTGATTACTAATTGAAGAAGAATAAATCCAGTGAGCTGTGTAAGGTTTGCAGTGTAATAGGAAAACTTATTAAAGGAAAAGTATCAACTTGATCAACAGTATATTTAGAGTTCCTTTCTCCTCAGTTTATTAAAGCAACCATGACTGGTGTGTAATCAGCAGAGGTGGCTGATACAGAGCTAAAAATTGAATCCAGACAGGAAAAGGTAAATAAAGGAAATGTATCCTAGAATGGTTTCACTTTTAATATTCAGAGATGTCATCTGGACAAATCATCTGGATTATCTTCAAATCAATAATCCCACAATTAGGTGCACAGTCACACAGCAGGAAGACTAAGATCAGTAAGATCTAGAGCGATTGGTATCTGGGCTTGCTTGTTTCAGTTGTTACTGAAACACAGACATATAGCTGCTGCTCCTGCTACACACTGTGAGCAAAGCTCATTCTCAGGATACTGCCACTGAGAAATGGATTGAATCCAGTGATTAATTTGACCTATGTGTCACAGCATGCACATACTTGCACCTGCACACAAAGCACAAAACCAAAATGTAGGTTATTTGATATGAAAGTAAAATAATCTGTGGTGGCACTGCTTCAGAGAACAAGTGTATTTCACAGCATCACACCCTTCCCTTGGTTGTTTATTTATCTTATCCTGAACCTCACAGCCATTGCAAAGTGTGCACAACTGATATCTTCCTCTAATCAAAATCTGAGATGATTTGCTTTACAGAACAAAATCAAAGAAGAGGAAGAGAAAGCAGAAGAAGAGGCAGAAGATGGATCCAAGGATCTGCAGGTATGTGCTCCACCAAATAGGATTTCCAGAGTTCATCCCACTGCCCTGCAATTGCCTCATCCCAGTCCATCAAGGTCAAACTTGTGGACAGCCTGCTTTCTTCTGAGTCTTGTACTGCAGCCTGCCATCCCCTGGCACCAGAAACACCAGACCTGTACTGCTTAGCTTGCACAGGGGCTTGTCACAAGCCAACTTGAGAGGGAGGAAGGGGTCCAGCTCAACAGTACTGATCACAGCAGGGCCTATATGCCCACCAGTTAACAGAAGTTGCAGTGCCTTGAGAGACACCAAATTCACTGCAATGTATTTATTGAATTGTTTAAGCAAAGCTGAAGGAAATTGAGATAGATATAAAGTGTTACATTAATTTCTAGTACATTGATGTGAAGGAACTGCATCTAAAATAGGTGTGGCCTATAAAACATTATGTGACAGTAAATAAACATAAATGACTGGGTTTGGAAGTTAAAATGAGGTTTTAAAATGAGGTATTCACACTGACTTTTTCTTTCAGCAAAACTAATACGATCATTCTCTTCCTAGATATCCTATCACAGCCCTGAGAGTGTTTTTCTGTCCCCCCGCGCTCCTGCCTGGTCCTGGAACAGTACAGCTCTGGGACCTCTGATCAAACTGCTTGGAGAAGAGCTGTGTGACAGAGAGCTATGAGGAGGCTTGTCAGGTTTTTTCCCACTTTGCTTCAGAGTTGATTTTAGCTCACTTCACCTTTGGTGAAACCTCCTGAGCTACACTGCAAACATGCTTGTAAGTGGCTGTGTACCACACTGACCCTGACCCACAGACTGAGTTCCCACCTGCACCTCAGCCCTGACCCATCATCATCACAATTATGCTGATGTTCAGGACCATTGGCTGCCCTGAAGCTGCTGAGGCAGTGAAACAAGATCTATCTGGCAGGTCCTGCCCTGACAGTTCCTATGGGGGCTGGCCGTTACTGCTCCTGGACAAATCCTGGCATCCAGCTTTCTAATTTCTGAGGCAAAAAAATCTGTACATCTTGCTTTGAGCATTAGGACAACAACCACATGCAAGCATCATCACATTTTAGTCCATGTCTTTACAGAACACTCAATTCCTTCAAGTAAAAATATTAGATTTGGACCCATTATTAAAGATGTTACACAGGCTTAGGAGTGAAGTTTGATACTGGCCACTATTCAGCATGTATTTATCATCCTCTGTTACTACAAAATATTACCAATGCCCAAAAACTATTCCTGATGGCAGTTCTCAGCTCTCAGTTCCCTGACAAGCATGTAGACAACTGAATGGAGCAGTGCAAAAATCCCAGAAATATCTTCCTAAGTCTTGCAAGCATCACACATTCCCCTGGTGCTATTTAAAATCTTGATGTTCGGTTACCCAAACCAAAAACATATTGCCATGCAGTTGCTGGAGTTATTTTAATAGACTAGCAAGTGTTAAGGGCCAGAGGTAAGTTTGGAGTAACACTGGCAAAGCCACTGAAAACTCTGCCTGGTGATTAATTTTTCCTATTGCTTAGCCTTAAGTTCAAGGGCAAATATTGCCTTCCAGCAAAAGAGCATAATCTGGATTTGCCCCTGTTCACATCAACAGCAACCCTAAACATCTCATGGGGGTTCTGCCCCTACAGGCAGCATTAGGGCTGTAAGAAAGATGACAAAGTAGGGTTCTAGCTGGATTCCTGCTCACTTCATGGCTGTGTGGATGTCACCATGCTCAGAAGAACAAGCCCAATGTGGTGGCAGTGGCATCTTTGCTGAAACAAGTGAGCCAGGGTAAACTGAGGTTGTGCTGTGGTTCTTTCCACTGATGTCCAAGTATGGGTACCAACCCCCAGTATTGAAAAAAACCATGCTCATTACATTTGTGGTACGTATATGAACTTGATGTGCATGCCCCTGCCTAATTATTTGCCCACATGATTGTAGCATGACTAGTTTGTCTTATTTCTCCTTTTTCTTCCAGTTTTGAGGCTCTTGTCCATTGCCTCCTATTCTAAATGACATTGTAAATCCATAGTCTTGAAAAAGATTACTTCTGCTGCACTTGATGCAGCATGGGATGTGGTCTGTCACCAGGGCAAGTCAGCACTTTCACAACAGAGGGTAATAAATAACAGATGAAAAGTGCAACTGGACCCAAATTTTCTTGTGATTCTGTGCTTTCTACTATTAAAACTTTGAAATAAGACTCTCTCTTGTGAGCTGAGGGAAAAACATAAAATACCTGCATCTTTTCAATAGATTAATACTATTATATAGTAAACTAGGGATTTATTAAGCCCCAGACCCTCTAAAAACCTTTGGGTTTGGTGAGTAACCCAGGAAATTCTTTCATGGTATCATATTTTCTGGCATTTCCTTCCAAAGTTAAGATACCATGTTTCAAAACTGTAGTGTCTTGTGATGGCCTGTTTGTTTTGGTTCCAAGGGATTGAGTTTCATCTTGTTCAGTACACAGTAGTTGCTCTCGGAGTGATGGTATCTTTTCTAAGTTGCCTCTAATTAAAGTTGCTTTATAATAATGCATGTGATCCCAGTTAGGATGGAAGCACTGTTTACAGATTGTCTCTTTCACACAGATTTCTGCTCCAGTGCATTTCCTGCCTAGAGCTAACTAAAGAAAATCTCTGAGTAGAAATTAACTGGTAAAACTAACTTGTAATTAACTAAACAGCCCGTGGGACTGCCAGAGTATGCTTATGCACTGTTGCTTCTCTTTACCAATCGCTTCTACCTTTCATTCTTTTTCCATTTGTACTCTTTTTGTAAGAAATTATTTTTATGACTCTCCTTCAAGATGTTGGTCCTTGCAAGAAAAATTTTGAGGACGTGTTCAAAATATTTTTTTAATGACATAAGTATCTGGTCATCTGTGTGAAGCCTTCTGCTATACTCCCAGAAACACAAATGTAACCACCCTGAAAGAGGGGAGAAATAGTCGTTTTCATCTACCATCACATCTCATGGATTTGGGACAACTCCAGATTATGACATGAACAGGGAATAAGCCACCCCATCCAAACACTGCAGATCTTGCTTGGAGATTATGTAGAAAAACAGAAGCATCAGAGAACTCCCAAAGCTGAGAACATCATGAACACAGCCCTGCCTATCTCTGGCATGTCCTTGTTGTCAGGGCTTGAAAACGGATCGATACAAAACAGAATGCAATGGCCTGATTTGTTTCTCTGACACATCTTCATTAAGCTCTTGACAGCCCATGACTGTCAGTGAAGCTGCTGGGGCTGCCCCTCTGCCGGAGCCGAGCTCCTCTGCTGCCTGTCAGGGGCTTCCAGAAACATCACCTGGCCAACTCCAGGGGCTTACCTCCCCATAGCTTACTGTTAGATGACCATATGGAAGAAAAGCCCATGCGTGCTATTCAGTCCTATGGTTTCTCTTGTAATTTCCTCTGTGTGCACACCCACAGAGCAAGTGCTGTCATTTGAGGTAGAAATTACAGCAGGGTAGAAACAAGCCACCTAAGACATCTAATATGCACCTCTAGAGAAGATTAAGATTTAATCATTTAAGATTAAGAATTTTAATTTAATGAAGGGGTGCAAAGTAACACCATAAAAAAGTAATTGTTGGAATAATTCACAGTAATTCTCAGCTTTAAAGTCTCCAATGTCTTTTTCTAGGCACTAGACCGGACAAAAATCTAGAGAAACATCATTAAACCCTGGCAACAGGAGTCATGCCAGCATGGAAGGGGACCTGACAAAATGCAAGGTACTCTCTGTCTGATATCCATAATTCACTACAGAAAGTGGTAGGTATCAGCAAACACTATCTGTTTCTTAACATATGGCAATGTTATTTCAAAAATATGGTTTTGCAACCTCTTGATTCTACTTCACAGAAACTTCACCCATGTCCTTAAAAGCTGAGAGAAAGAACCTGCCAATTACCTCATGGAAATCTTTCCAACTCCTGAGGCCATTTATTATTAAGGCCATTACTCTGAGGCTATCATATATTAACTGGGCAAGCAAACTGGCTGTCATACTGAAATGTCTTTCCATGTGTCATGTTCCTGTGTATCTGAAAATGGACAGAGCAATGACTTAAATATATCATTTAAAGTGAGTTTTCTTCTTCAAAAAAAGGATTCTAGGATATTCAGGCAAATGAAATGTGGGAGCAAACACAACATTGTCTGATTCAAACCATGTACAGTATCCTATAATTGATGCATTATCATAAGAAGTCCCCCAATAAAGAGGACAAATTATTGTAATCCATTTGTTTTCATGCCACAGTGAAAATAATCTGTTTCTCTTTGGGGAGAACTCTGTCTTCTCCAACTCTTGCTTTTAATACCAACACTGAGATGGCCACAGAGCATTTAGTTTAATATTTCTTCTAGAACTTCTGAAGTTCAATTTCCAAGGAGACAACTGTGCGAACACTCTGATAAATCCTTCCACCTTTTATTCTATAAATTCTCTCTCTTATGCCTTGAAATAAAATTATACCTGCACTTGTGCAACATCTTCTCCTAAAGGATGGCACAGTGATTATTGATTAATGTTAAGGAATTATGGTTTTAGTGGCACAGTAGTACAGATATGAGAACAAGGCTGTGTTGAGACTAAATATCTTCCACTGCCTCCTTGAGAGTGGGGTCAGGGCTGACAGAGAGGCCAAAACTGTGAATCCCATCCTAGCACTCCACAACATGCACTCTTTACATTTGTTTTCAAGTGTCTGCTGCCGTAGTGAGAGTCTGGGCTGAAGACCAAGATAATAATTTCACTGATTTCAGTGGGTCTTGGGTTAACCTCTAAAACTTATTGGGTGTTTCAGCATGGATTATACCTGCCATCTATAGAGTGTACTTGAAATTTTCAAAAGTATGTGCTAGCAAACATTCTCTTTAGGTATATTGCTCACAGAAAACATGGTTTGAGGTGTTTCTCCCCTTTAATAAAGGTATTTCTATATAATTTTTGTGATATATGGCATTTTATCTCCTTCCTCTGAATGAAACTCTTTTCTATTTGTATTTATTTAAAGAATTCCTCCTCAGAAATTACTGACAGATAAAAGCCCTTATCAGTGCAAGAAGCTGTATCACACAGAGCATATTATAGCACAGCAACCCCCCCCCCCAAATGTTCAGAACTTTCACAGATGAAAGCAGTGCTACATACAGTACAGAAATTCAGGGCAACAATCCAAAAGGTTCACCAGGGGCCACAGGACACATACGTATGCTTAAGTTTTATATAGCTGTATATAAAACCACCTCTTTAACTAAGAAGCACTCAAGAAAGTTAGTCATTTGATGTTCACATCTGCCTGCACTTGTACATCACAAGACAAAGGAACATGCAAGGGCTGCTTTTCTGCGTCAAGCCTTAATACAAGGTGTGCCCTGAGTGCATCCTTAGGAAGCTGCACTACCACAGAAGCCACAGTAGCACTTATTGTTCAACACTGTGGACTTGGGAAAGAGGTCATATAGCCATTGGGTACAAAGATTCATCCAGGAGGGTTCTGAACAGCCTTTTCCTCCCTGGCCAAACACCTCTGTCTCAAAGAAAGCAAGAAGGGCTACCTGGCTCTCCTACCCACTCAACTCATCCACTTTGCTCCTCCTGCACTTCCATGTTCCCCTCACACAGAACAAAATTATAGTGAAAGGAAAGAAAAATCTCCCTCCCTGACACCCAGGGAGGGAGCCTATAGCATAGGCTAGCAGCTGGAAAAAAGGAAAGCTCACCCATTCCCTGTCATGGTCTGGCATGGCTCAGTAGAGGGTTCTGGCACAAAGGATTACTTGCTGCCTCAATCTAGCAAATCATCAGCACATATTCCCACTTTCTCACAGTTTCACACGCTCTTCTGACCTCACCATGTCACAGTATGGTATCTCACCCCTGGTGTGTCAGCCCTCTGAGAGAAGGACTCTGATGATGTGGCATGAGCACCACAAGTCTCTGCATGGAGCAACAAAGAATCTGAAGGGCCATCTCAACAAAATACCCGTGCTGAGATGGGTGTTGTCTATTTCAAAATCCATGGTGTTCCCCCATCCCTGACAGTTTTCAATTTCAAAAACTGTAACAGAGAACAAAAATTATTTGTGAAGCTTTCAATTATGTAACAAGTAAGAATGTTGTTTCAAAAGGTTTCATGCACTGACCTAGCCCTACTCCCACTGCAGTCAATGGCAGAGCTCCAGCTGACACTGGGAGGAGTAGAATTAGGGTGGTGGGAAATTGTTTTGAAAATCAGATGGAAAAAAAAATCTCTGAATCACATCTGCTTTCCCTTTTCACCCTCTCTTCATACATCCACACCCATCTCTTGGTCTCCCTAGCTGTGGTGAAATTATGCACTAATTGGTTCTGCATGGACAAGACCACACAGAGGAAGTGATGTTACCATAATATAATCTAATCAAAATAATCCTCAGGTCTGAGTGAGCATTTAAATAAAAACACCGAGCAGTCCTTAACAGTTCATGCTTGCTGTAAAATGACTGAAAGCTATGGGTAATTTCAATCCAAGCTGAGTTCCTAGCTTGTTTGCCTTTCCATCACATATCTTTTAAATCCTAATTATATGTAATCAACAGTATAAGCAACATGATTCTTCTTATAGTTGACAAATTCCTGGGTACATTTTGCTTGTTTTCAGATAAGTACACAAGAACGAATACATAATCTCTTTCTACCTGAGAGAGCTTTACATCAGGTAATTACAACTTAGCTCAATTAAAAAGGTTCTTGAAACAAGAACAGCGTCTTTTAGATCCACAAAGCTAATTTAAGGAGCCAGTGGGCATGATTAGGTCAGAAAACAATGAAGGCTGGCTGGGAATTAAAATGAAGGTCACAGATGAGTGACTTTATTTTTGGCTGGACTTTCCCAGCAGGGTGTTTCTTCATTACATCAAAATAATAACCCATCTGGGTGCAGAATAAGGCAGATCAGCCCTTCTGCAAAGTGACCAGAAAGGCTGTATTATGCCTGCATCATCCACATGTAGCCTCCTAAAACAGAGCATGATATTTGGGATTTCTGAGTATCTGCCCTTCTAATCCATTCCACTTTTTGGGAGGGTCCAGTACACCAGAGAGAAGATGATTTTGCTTGAAGGATTAGTTAAACTGTAAGGGCTGAAGACCCAGGCAGTGTATGTGTCTCATACTGGTGGATCCAAACACCTGCCATGGTGCTGGTTGTCCTTCTCATGTCTGTCGGGCTGCAGCAGCTGCTCCTGTAGGAAAGGCAAGCCTTGGGTGTCCTCACCCATAGGAACTGTTTCACAGGGCTGGACACAGGCAGGGACCAGGCTGGTAACAGAGCCCACAGGAAGCCCCAGACATTGTGAGAGCATCAGCCAGTCCAGAGTCCAGCCAGAGAGCTCAGCCAGAAGCAGCAGGAAACAGGTCAGAGACAGGCCCTTCCTTTTACTACTGTCAAGCAGTTCAGAGGATGTCACCCACAGCTCATAGCGACATTGTGATCCAGACTCCATAGAACATGATGATTATAATTAACAGGTCAGTGCTGCATATCTGTGGGAAGAAGTTTCATTTCTTAGGTGATTGAAGGTGTAGGTTATAACATAAACATCAACCAACTCTCAGGATGTTATCCTACTCCTTACAAGCTATTTTTCATGGGCATGGGTAAAAATGGGTAAGTACTGCCAACTCCAATGCTATTTCACTGCTCTTGACAAATTGATTTTGGTCATAATAATCATAATTAACCCTCTGCACGTATGACAGTATTTTGCATTTTGTAATTTGGATGAAGACATTAACAGATTTTCATAGCATCCTTGTCTGTCAGGTATTGTGATCCTGATTCTACAGATGAAGAAACAGCACATTTACCCCAGCAGACTTTAGACAGTGAAACAGACTCCATCTTGTTAACCACATATGGGTCTTGTCTACATTAGGCTCATGCAACAGTGAAAGAATTCAGGAAGGATATATGTAAGGAAACCAATTATTTGTACCATTTTTGTAATATGGACTTTTCAAAAGGCAGCCTCAACTATTCACCTATAAAAGAGAATATAATCCCAATGTCTGGCTACCCTGAGAATCACATGAGTACAAAGTGCAAGGTTTGTGAGCTCAGTTCTATCCTCATACTCTAGACAGTTCTTACTGATTCTTTTCCACTATGCTGAAAAATCATCTGCTTTTAAAGATTTTTTAAAATAAAGCTAAAGAATTCATAAGTGATGAAGTTACATCATGAGACAATGCAAAAAATATGTACCTGTCATAAACTAATAGTGTAATTTAAAAAATCACATATATTTGGACATATTATGGACATAATGTATGACCATGTTGAAAACAAATGTAACTGATATTTAGAGCATAATTCTACTCAAATTTCTATTCAGATTAAACTTCTGCTGTTTATGAAGCTTGAAAAATAAAAAATTAAGGAGAGCATGTAATGAAAGTCTGGTTCTCATTTCTATGTCAGTTTTTCCACATTAATCAATTGTCCAGACTTGTTTCCATTGTACTCCCTTGGAGGATTTTTCCAATTCTGGGCCTGTCTTCACTTCTGATTAGCACATGTATGACAGAAATAGCTGACTTCTTTTTAAATATCCCATTTCACACTGAGGAGCATAACGGTAGAGTTTGAAAAAGATTGGTCTAAAAGCTGATGTATTTCTTGGTTTGTTTAAGAAAATCCATAGGTTTGCTATACAGAAACAGCTGCAGAAAACCTATTTAATTACTTCAGGAGTGTTGAACCTGTTTCTCCCAGACTGGGCCAAAGAAGTTTACAAAAAGATTCCTGGATGCCTCCCACTCTGGCTATAGTACTGTGGGAAGGTGAGACATATTAACGGATTAACGGATCCAGGAAATAACTCAAGTACCCTGGTCCTACCATGTAATCTTCAAATTGTTGCTCATTTTAAGTTGCCTCTATAAAAAGAAAGAAAGAAGCTGAGCTGAGGTATCTGGTCCTAGGCCCATCTATCAGAGCATATTTCTACAGCTCAGTCATGATTAGATCTGCATGTCAGGAAGGTGAAATCATGAAGACACAAACTCACCCATGAAACCTTGGGACTGTGGGATTAAGCAAATAATAAACTTGACTCAGCTACAACAGTCTCCACTGAAAAAGTTGGTAGATAATAGTGAAAATGTTTAATATTACCACAGATATGGCATCTTCCAAAGAAGTTTTTACACAAATATAAAGTTCATAGCAGCAGGCCAAATCAATAGCCATGAGATTGTGGTATACTGAATGGTGCATTGTCAGGGAGGAAACACTACAAGCATGCTAGTCCCCCCACCGAAAGTGTTTGAGGGAGAGCTTCTCCATTTCTTGCCATTTCTGGGGTTGCAGCAGGCTCAAGCAGCCCCTGCAGTTAGTATCAGTTATGCATGTGCCTCCATGTAACCCTGATGTGATCATTTAGGTCATGCCCAGAAGAGTCAGTCATGATCACAGGTTCCCTTGCTGAGCTCTGTACAGGTGTGCACTATATATGAGCCCTTTCCACACCGATCTTCTTTGCTAAGAAATACATCTGTGACACTTCATTACCCTTCTCTCCAATAAATGTCCTTAACACGGTCACTGTGTTTTCTTACCTCAGGGGTCTCTGTGTGCACACATTCAGATAATTCTGCATGGATAAAGGCCTTTTCTGTGAACAGCTGACATACTCTTTAATCCTACTTCAGGAATAATGGGCAATTTGAACAGTGCCTGAAATTTGTGTAGTTACACAATAAAGTGAAAAATGTCACCCAAAAGAAATTATCTACTGTTATTTATGCAGTTCATTTAATGAATCAATTTACCCTAAATATGTATGTAGCATCCTTTACCTATGCAGATAGATAGGATTTTTACATGTGGTTTCAGTTATTCTAAATATCAGTTTTGTTTTGTGCACTTGCAATTCAGTTGCTTAGTAAGCCAGAAAAGTCCTCATTTTTGTACAAGATTTGTTAGTATTACTGGAATATGTCTTTTGTGACCTTGTTCTTCCCCATACAAATATACTTTGATTAGTGTGATGGCACTTTCTTGTCTAATTTTCACAGTCTGCTTGATATTTTACCTTTTCATTCTTTTTTTCCCCTCTATCTGTGGCTTACGAGCAGTGTGGAAAAAAATAAAGTATTTGCATGACATCAATCTAAGCTATAATTTTCACTTATGAACAGGTAGTCCATTCCATCTGAGTGCAACTGCTCTCAAGACTCCTTAGTGACAACTTGATAGATCGGTTCCATTACTGAGTTTGGTGTTTCTTTCATGACCACTCTCACTACCAGCACCATCCTGGTATCACCAGATCAAATGGGGCAACAGTCTTTTTCCAAGGAGTAAAATATTCTGGCTAGAAATATAATGGCTATAAGCATAAAAGTGTTTCTACCCCCAGCAGGTGCTTAGGCAGGGGTTAGCTTCTTTTCATTTCTTTCGAAAGTGATCCTCCCTTCAACAAGCTTCCTTTTTTTCACTCCCATCCTGGTCTAAATCCTTGTGGTTCAACCAGGAATTCATAAATCTTTATTACCTCAGGCACTTCTCTTTCTGCTTTCATCAAGTATTTATTTTTATGGTAATACTTCAATATCTTAAACCACTGCTAAGCAATTTATCATAATAAATGGCATTTCTTTAATGTTATACCCCTGTTCTGGTACCTTATCTCCAGCTTGCTTGTTCAGATTGTAAGCTCTAAGCTATTGCATCCAGAATTTTCAAGAGGGGTCAGTTATTTTTGTAGTTTTTAACCTGAAAAGGGCTCAGCCTAGAGGTTCACAATGAGCTACAGCACAGCCCTACCATTATGCCATACCAGGCTGTGTGAAATGCAGTTGATGTCAGTAACTGCCAGGGACAGGTGCAAAGCAGTAAAAGATTATTTCCAAAACTAACCAGCATTACTGAACTTGCACCTCTTGCTTCAAATTTGAAATATTGGATGAGGAATTTCCCATCCTGGGACCACTAACAGCGATGCTCCCCTGATCACAAAGGAAAGGAAGCACAGGGAGATCTTTAGAAAATACGAGGAGTTCATGATCATTTGGAAAAAACAGAGTAATGACCTACCTGCAGCAGGAACTAACAAAATGGGGTGTTTTGCTTTCCCTTCCTCTGCATCTGCAGCCATTATGTCTAAAAGTTCCCTGCTGCCCACCAGTACAAGCACCTCACACAGACAAATATGCCTCTATCACATCACCTTCCCTATCTACTACTATATCTTTTCAGTTTGTCATCAGTGGGTAGCATTTTCCCAGACCCTGATGGGCACCTTGGCAGGGCTTTTCTCAGTCTCTGGAGAGGACTCCAGTCCTAGTCTTCAACTCCACCACTTAGTTCAGCTATAGATACTTCAGCTTAATGGGTGACATTAGTAGGAAGAGGCTGGCAAGAGCCGATTCACCACTGCTGCTAACCTGTGCCATTCTGCAGGCTTCACTTGTCCCCAGAGTTCTTGTCTATATCAGCATTCAAAGCCATGGCTGAGGTGATATCTGCTCAGACAAGTGCCTTGCTCTGGCTGCAACCATCCAGGCTGTGATGGCTCATCTATGGGCTTTGTAACCTTTTATAGCCAAATATATGGGCCTGGCAAGCATCACTGGGAAGAGCCAGAGCGAGAATTGAAATCAGTAACCAGGGAGTATAGTCATGAGCCACAGCCTGACATGACAGCAGAGCTGTTATACCTCTCCCACAGATACGGGCTTTGGGTAAGAGAGGGAAGGGGAACAAAGAAATCCTCCAGGAAAGTGCTTGAACCCAGTAGAGACACCCTCTGTCTTACTTGAGACCCTTTTTTTCACCACTGATCATTGTTGGTCAGTCATTTCAGCACTGAGGGAAGAGTTCCAGCTGGCTCCATGTGCATTGTGACAAGAACTAAGGAGAGCATCTCTAAACGCACCTCCTTGGTCCTTACATGTATTTCTTCTCAGTCCTCAAATGGGACAGGGTGATCTCTCCCTTCAGGAGCTGCAGGCCACAGGGCTTACCTATTAGCGTGTTTTTTCTCTGCTTTAGCATAAGAGTTTGTTTGCCATATAATAAAGATGGAGCTGATTAAAGCATGTCTGGGCCTGGACTAGTACGTCATCACAACCCTTTGGAACTGGCAGCATTAGACAATCCTCCACACCCCAGGTGAATCTTCTCTTACTGGCACAGTTGTACCTACCTCGCTATGCACTGCACTGACATGAATCATAAATCACTTTATGGGTAGACATGCTGATGTACTGCACAATTGCAGAGGGACTGCTCCTCTCGGGCCAGATTTTCCCTGGTGAACAGCGCTGGCAGCTCTTGCTGCTAGCAGAGAAAGCAGAATGTGTCAGCCCTGCTCTGCTGCAGCGAGGGATGTCGTGCAAGAAACTGCACTGCTGTTGATTGCATGCTGTGTGAGGAGAGGCTATTTGGATGGCTGTGTCCTGTCCCTTCCTGCAGGATGGATTTTATCCTGAAAATTCAGTACGGTTTGAAGATGTTAGAGATCAGATTTCAGTCCTGTGGCATTTGACTGTATGATACCAGTTTGGAAGGGACCCCACGGTCCGGGGCAGGAGCCAGTGTGCAACCCTTGAAGACACTTAAGGAAACTACAGCTGCTCACTGGCAAACACCAACGTGGTTAACCTGTGACCAGTAGCTATTCCCACTCCAGGGGCTGGGAAGAGCTCACACACCTGCATATGGCTTCTCTGCCTCCCTAGGGGTCTCAAGCAGAAAGCAAAGACCATCTCTTCTGCATGTTAAAAAGTAGAAAAGTCTTAGATGCCTGGAGGGAGTAGATGACCAGCCACAGGGAGACTGAGAGTGCCCCCAGCTGCTCATTGGTGTAGGATATACAAAGGATCTGTAATCCCCACTGCAGAGCACATCACAGGTTTCCTGTGCACAGGACCAGTAAACATCAGCTCTGGATCATAAATGGTGCTAGTCCGTGCCTCTGTCTTCACTGAAGTAAGGCAGGGATATAAATGACCATGGAGAGTAGGAACTTGATCCTGCTGACTGTGAGCATGGGTGGGATGGCTACCATACAATTTTCCTCTCCTTTTAGCAGGGTCCTTGTCATGCAGAGAAATGCTGACAGGTACCTCAGTCTTCTGAGACTCAAACCTTCTTCCTCAAAGGGCCAAAGGAGCTCAATGGCTCCTCTGTGGGCTAAGGGTCTGAAGACAGCACTGCTCCTCATCCTTCCTGAGCAGCTAGACCTTACAGCAACGTGGTTTGGAAACAGGATCTCTTGTTTACTTTAAGGGGGCAGGGGAAGCTAACCAGCCTACAGCAGTAGTCAGGGGCTTATGTTTCCAGACCCAGAGACACTGTGCTTGAAGGCCAGCCCTGGGGATCCATTACATGAAAATTTCAGTATTCCGGGAGCCTGTGGGTTACAAATGCCAACCCTTTTCTCTGTCACTCAAAATCTGAATTCTCAACAGTGATTTCAAGGTGGAAATAACTGGGGCCTATTACTTATTCCCTGAACATCCAATACCTCTTTAGAGACACTGTGATTCCCTCCTGTGAATGACCAGTAAAGCCTGGGGTGCAAAGAATTGCATAAATCTTCACAAGCCCAGATATTTATGTGTAGAGAACAGTTGCTAAAAATTCCAACACCAGGGGTTTCCAGATACAGGGAAAATATTGCAATCACTGAAAGAAAAGAAGATTCAAGTGTCCTTCCAAAAATCTTATAATAGTTAAGTTTGCTCTCTATTGATTTATCCATTTGGCTCATAAAGATAAAATTAATGAAACTCTTTTTTACAAGAAATATTTTAAACAGTTTTAAAAAATTATCTTTCTTCTCTCAGGTCCCTCCCTGACATAAATATTATATCCATAAATCCTGCCTGTGATAAAATCCTCTCCTAATTTATAGGATCGAGTCCCCAGAAGAAACCATTGCCTGTGAAGTTTTGCCAACTCTCCAGCTAAGCCTGGTACTGTGAATGTTTCACTCCACTTGTGGATTGCTCCACTCCTAAATGAGTTTTAAAGTGCTGTGCCTCTGGTGGTTTTTCATGAGCCTTCCTCAGGCACAGCTTTCATAGGGTTCCATTAAAAAAAAAAAAAAAAAAGGGCATTTAGTGCTCCTAATGTAGAGGCAACTTGCCAGCCTCTAAAGAGAGACATTTCACAAAACATCCTGTCCTATTTAACCAACCTCTTTATCACCTTCATATTGACAGCAAACAGAAGGGTGTATGATGGGAATAATTTTTAACAAGCTGCCCTTACCAGTGAGTTTGACTCAAACCCACAATTCTCCAGCACTTTTACTACTGACAAGCCTGGAATCTGAACCAGGAGACCAATAAATACTGTAAGACAATTCTGAGATCCAAAGATCTTGGGCAGGACAGACTGGGAATGAGATCCATCACACACAATGTATAAATTCTGCACTCCAGTTTCCTCAGAAGACAGGCTACTTCCCAGCTTGCCTTGCTCACTTCAATTTCTTGTCATTCAAAAATCCTTTTAAAAATTACAGAGTTCTGTCAAATCATTAATAAATAGTATAACGTCTTCTGCCCTCTAAGAAACCTTTTCCCTGTATATAATTTGATTAAAAGAGCATTGACTTATTATGGAAGAAAAATGTACTGAGAATTTATAGTCAATTTGAGCCTGATCATTACCTATAAATATTTTTGGACATGACTGTTTCCTATGTAAAACAGTCCCTGCAGTTCTGCCAAGGTTTCAAGTAGCCTGGCTGATAAGGCTACTTCAGTTTTCAGATCCAACTTTTTTCGTTTTCTTGTTCTTTTTTCCTCTCAATTTTATACTATCAGTGTGTAGTCCCAAACCAGTATGCTGAATAAAGTTTACTGAAGGCCAAGTGTCCTTTTACACATCTGCACTCATCCCCATTCCCCTTCAAACCTCCCAGCTCAGCTGAACTGCTGTCTTTTGGTAACTAGAAGCTTCCAAGATTTCAAAGACCTTTTCTTCAGACGTAATATCTCCTTCCTCTCAAAACATCCTGATTTATGCTGTCTGAAACGCAGACAAAGCAACATTTGTTACATTGTTTCTCCAGGTGGTTATTGAGTTGAAAAGGATGGAAAGAACTCTTGGAAAGTCTGCATTTTCCAGCTTCAACGGAGTTGAAGCCGAAATGAACTGGCAGGCATGCATGGTTGGCATACACCACCAGCCTGGTGCGAGGCTCACCTGCACAAGCTGGTGCAAATCTCAGTATATTTAGGAAAGAAAGATAAAGCTCTTAGACACATATAAACAGAAGAGGAGACCAGCTTTTGTTTAAAAGATTAAACAGAAACGTAAACTTGGCTCTCCAGCTTGCAGAAGAAAGTTTGAAAGGTTAAGACTCCAAACTGGTTGACAACAATCATAAAACTTCCTGTTCGTCAGGTGTCTTGATTTTTAGCTTTGTCTTATTAAAAGTCCACACATGGAACTACAAAACTATGTTCCTAAAGAATATGCATGTGGCAGGCACTCAGTGAACGGTTTTCCCTATAAAAAGCTGAATTTGGAAGCATAGCAAGAGTCCCCTAATCACTGCTACCCCATTCAGTTTATGAGTGGTGGCAAGCACTTTGGCCATGCAGAGCAGACTTTGGGAGGGTTTGGATGTTAGCACTAATTACACAACATATCTGGATTCAGTCAGTCTGTGTTCATTATACAGGAGTGATACTAATTCCCTAAGATCCCACAGCCTTTATAAAATATCAAGAACTTAGGGGTAAGAATACTGTTTCTATTAACATTTTTGTCCAGTCTGATTTTTATTGCCTTTTTAGACCACTTTGGCAGTAAATATCCTCCTGAAGGCTTTTGATACTTCCCCTGAAAGTGCAAAGAAATCTGGCTGTAAATGAGAATGAGGTCCAGCCAGTCCAAACAGAAATGCAAAAAGAAACCAAATACTTTTAAGGTTTAATCACCTTTAGCATACATGTACCCCATACAGGAGCAATAACAGCATGTTTCCAATGCTGGATTGTTTCTCCAATTGTCCCCTTTAATTAGCCTTTCTGTCCCCTGGTGCTCTTGTTTTATTACTTCAGTTGTAAACAGGACATTATTCAAGACTGTTTCAGGCTAATTGCACTACAAATATTAAGAGCCTGGCTGTTAAGTGGTCATAAATGAGACTTTGTAACTACTGAATGGTCAATAAAAATAATGAAATGCAATTGTTCCATGTAAATACAACTGAGCAGTGTAATATTTTATAATGATGACTATTTAATTGGAATTTAGGTTCAGCAATTTTGGATTTCTGACAATATCACCATCTTTATAGCAACTGGCCTTTGAAAGCTAATTCTCTATTTTTCCACCTTCCCAAGGAATTCTGTGTGACATTCAAACCCAGATACACAAACTGAGTGCACCTAGACCATGAGTTACCTTGAGAAGCTCAGTCTTGGCTCCTCAACATAAGCATCTTGTTTAGATGATCGGGGCCCAGAGGCAGTGAGCACCCACAGAAACTGTGGGCTCTGTAGTTTCTTAGCATCTCGAAAAAGGACTAAATCTGCACTGTGATGTAGAAATAGTTCTTGGTCTTCTGGCAGGGCCAAACGTGGTTAAGATGCAGTACTCCAGAGAATATTTTGAGTCAGTTCTGGAGCATAGTAAGGAAGAAATCCTAAATCTGAGCAGGATTACTTCAGACATTAATTCGGGCCTGCCTGTGAGCTCAGAGATAGTCCAACGTTGTCAAGGTGCAGGTGTGGCCAGGTTTGCTCAGCCCAGCTCCATCAACTTTCATCCCACCATTCACTGCAATGCTGTGATATGACCAGCACAGGCTACACTTCTTCCTGGAAGAATTTGGTGTGCTATGCGGTAAAGCAGTAGAGGATAGAGAGACAGCTGTGTCACAGATGTCCTAGGCAGAAAAATAAACATCCAGAGCCACAGAGCAATAAAGGTACTGTGTTTTGTAAAGTTCCCTAGCATGTGCTCTAAGGAAAAATGTGAATGTCAGCAAGGGGATAATGCAAGCAGTAAAATACACATTTCAGTGACCATCACTAGTGAAAATGTTCCTCCGGTTATCCTGCCTTAGAACAAATTAGTTGATGACTAATTATGTAGTGACAGCTCTTGAGCCCATAATCCCTGTCAAATTGCACCAAGTGAGGAGTGAGGACCTGTCCCACAAGTCATTATACAAACAAACAATTTAACATGTTGTTCTATTGTATTTAACCCAATGCTGTGGCAAGCAGAATATTTCAGTGAGCAAACCCAAGTATTTTAAATCAGAAACAAGATAGCTCAAAGGGCTAGATAAATCCCCAATATAAACATTTCTATTGGTAACTTCATTTGTGGAGTGACTTGTTGTAACACTGACTAATTGGTTTATAAATTTTGCTGTGGGTTCTTTTTCTTATCTTACCTACATTTTGCTAGCAAAATCCAAACATGCATTCAGCTCCTAATGTTATCAAGTAGTTGCTACAAGAAGCTCTAACCTTTTAAACTCCATAATCCTTAGGGGAATAGCAAACTCTTCTGCTCCACTAGCTAAGAAGGCCATTTTTTAAAAATTAGAATTGTATTGAATGGTGTAAAAATCACAGTCTCAGCTTTCAGTTACCATTCCCATTGATTCCTGTATTAGGTAGGATATAGGTGCTACAGAAAAGAATACAACCCGCTCCTTCTTCCTGGAGGAAGTTTACTTGACACTTGGACTAATATAAATATCTAACATGGTGCAGATTTAATCCCATTCCCACAAGTTACTGCAAAGTGAAAGGAAATGTGATCATGAAGCCCAAAAAATACATGTGTTACATTGCATTCAGGACTTCTTAAATAGTCACAGAGCAATTCTTCACATAGCTGTCCTCACAAATCCTTCCAAAAACAGGAACTGTCACACAGAGAGAGACAAATCAGCTGATCACTAGAGGTTCCTGACTTTCATGATTTTCCACAGGAGTAAAATGAAACACCTCTAGTCATCTGTGTCCAAGTGATTTGATTGCATGAGGAGGCCTTGTCAGGAGCAGGAGATATGGCCACTCCGGTGCCCAGTTAATGGCATACCCACTGGACTGCTTTTCCTTTACCCAGAGCTTGCATTAAATTCAGGCTTTGGTGTTGCTGTTGCAAATACAGTTAATAACTTTAAAATGAATTAATAAAGAACAGGATCTCCTGTGGAGTTCTCATCTCTAATTAAGTGGTGGCAGGGGAAGCGTGTAGTGGAATAAGAAATAATTGAAACAAGGATCCTTTCTTTTTTATCAAGCTATTTAGCATTTTGGCATCCTTCCAGATACATTTCCTATAATTAGAAACATTAAATTGCCTGATTTAAATCTGCAACCCCCCTGCTCAAGCACACAGTCCCATTGAAGGCTATGGCACTGCTCATGAGTCAGGCTCTAACTGGAGAGCAAGTTGTGAGGGTGCAATGCTGTTATGCTCTATGAAAGAGCTAGGCGAGGAGTGTTTTTGCAGAGAACAGTTTCCTGAAAAATACTGTTTCAGTAATAGCCATATATAATAAAAATAAACAAAAAAAAAAAATTGAAAATTTTATCTAGACATTTTAATTTGAAGAGCATAAAAACATGTAGTATTTTGTACAAATTATACAAAGCATTTTCTTCTTTAACTTATAACCTCTAAGTCTAACCACCACACAAAATGTATTATTTAGGAGTGAAAGAAATGTGTTGGTAATTTCTGGATAATTTCTTTTTGCTTCCATTTAAGTTCACCAAGAAAAATAAATACATTTTGTTTCAGGTAAATACAACCTTTTTTTTGTTTGTTTGTTTAGTCAGGTCAGACAAACAAAAAAGTCAATTACTACACAACTCTAAACCTGATGCTAATAAGAAACCCTTCTACTAATGCTCCAGGTGCAGTAATGTGCTGACAGATATGGTGTAAACAGGGTGTTGTATGTGAGGGGATGTCTCCAGTGTCCATTCAGTCACTGACTTCTCTATCCATATTATGGTCCTTGTGCCTTCAACTCATATTCCAGGGTTTGTGTCACGTACCACAATTCCTTCGGCTTTCTCTTCTATCGGAGTAACAGCACTATCAAACCCTGTCCTCTCAACAAATTTCACCCCTGTGCCTCTCATGGACTGATCTGTAGCACAAGTTCATGGAGTGAGTCAGGATCAGACATCACAATTATTGCCATGAGGTGTGGGGAAAAATGTCCAAGAAAGAGAGAGGAGCCAAAGCTGAAAAAGAAAGATACTTAACAGTAATAGTGACAGGCTATAAATGCCAGCCACATGAAGAGCAAGAAAGAAGTCAGGGAAGTGTTTGTAAGTAAATATGGAAAGATGAGTGGGAAGAGTGAGGACAGCAGCAGCAAGAAAGGCGTGCACCCTTTCAGACAGATGGCCATAGCTTTGGTGAGTGAATCTTCAAGATGAATGTTCCCTGCACTGAAAGGGGTGAAGAGGAGTCCCAGCAGGGAACCATGCACTTTATGTCTCTCCAGACTATCCCAGAGGTTGTGACTTCACCAGCACGTCACAAATGCTGCTCATTTAATGACATTTTTGCAGGGAAGTTTAGAGGTATTCCTGTGAATGTGCATAGCAAGAAGCTGATTTTGTAGCTAATTCAAGGACTATATTGAGGACTATATTATTTGTCCAAAAGTTTGGGGTTAGTGTTCATGGTATGTCGCTAGATTTTAACACTGTCAAGTCATGTAAAAGTATCTTTTAGTGATTATGGATCGTACCGAAAACAACAAATAGTAGAAATCCCAAACTTTCCTCTATTTCTTATGAGATGAAGAAGACGTCTGTGAAGGAAGCACTGAGAGAAGAGATCTGTGCTTCTGTACATAAGCAAATTAGATCAGATGTAAGTCTTTATCCTTAATTAAATTTAGAGTAAAGAAAAGAAAAATCACTGGTTTTGTATAAAAAATAATTTCAGGCTGGAGTCTCTGCCACTAAAAAAATAGTAAAAAAAAAAAAGTGAAAATACTGCTAGCTTGAAAAAGGAGGATAAAAGTTGCTCTGTGGTTGTATGTACTAATCAACCTTGGGTATGAGTCTCTCCAAGACTTACTTTGCTTCCTTTTATGCATATATTTGTGGGCTATCTCAGGAGATTGCTCACTGAACTTCTCTTCTAACCCCGATGATCTGCTGTTGGAGATAATAAAAATAATAACCCAGTAACACCTTCAGTATTTGTCTTAGCCCTCCATCTCATCCCAAAGAAGGACCTGGGTAGTCTGCTCCCAAGTCTGCTCCTTTCTCACTTCTCAGCATCCCGGATTCATGGGTTCTTCCTCACTTGTGCATCAGATGTTCTTCCCTGGTACCTCTGAGAAGGGTGCTGCCTTCCACATGTCTTGGTAGGTAAGGA
The DNA here is from genome assembly GCA_013398275.1 of Promerops cafer. Classification (NCBI taxonomy): domain Eukaryota; kingdom Metazoa; phylum Chordata; class Aves; order Passeriformes; family Nectariniidae; genus Promerops; species Promerops cafer. The sequence continues at coordinate 3,149,631 of VZSE01008641.1, forward strand.
CTGCTGCTTGGAGATATTCTAGTCCTGAGGGGCCCTTCCAGCTGTGCTTTTGAGTGTTTCTGGGAAGAAACATTTAATAGGTTCATACCACTGCAACATGCAACCACTGGGGAACCACTAATCCATTAGATTTTCTAAAAGCAAATTGATGGTTCCTAGAGAGAGAGCTGCTGATTTTGAAAAACCCCTACTCCCCGCTGGAGAGTGAGGGCACCACCAGGTATGCAGCATGGGCACAAAACTCCCCTATTTCAGTATTTTGTTTGTTACATGAGCAGTCTGCTTCTCTGTGAGATTTTTAACATGCCCCATTGAGTTTCTGCAATATTTATAAATAGCTCTTATGAAACTACATAGTCTACAGCTGAAGAAGGAAAGGTGCTTTATCTACTGTTACCCTTGCTTTCATCTTCCTACGTTGTGTTAAAATAAAGTGTTCAAGTGCACATATGTCAGAGTTTTTCCTGAAATGAACCCACAATTTCCACATTTGTCAGTTCCTTTGAATTTCAAAGGATAACCTCGAAGGAAACCAGCAAGAAAAAGTGATATAGTTAAATGGTCAATACCTACATGTTTATAATTCCAAGTTCATCTTTATACATACATATTATTGCGTTTCAAATCATTAGCTATGTTTTTAGATGGGGTGGGGGGAGAGAATGGCTGAGGGAATGATTTTGAGAGTGTTGGGTTTTTCTTTTCAAAGCTCATGAGAATCAAAGGTCATTGAGCTTGAGAGTACCTACAAGTTCTTTTTAAAGAGATGTGTTCTCCACCTTGTCACTTCTGTATGGCAATATTTTCCCATATATACCTTTAAACCAACCCTTGTTGCTTCCTAAGCTAATCACACCCATGAAAAGCAAAAGTGATTTAGAATCTGTAGTTAAATATATGTTGGAAGAATGTGTTGAGCTTCATCTACTACTAGGCAAAAATCTTGCTCCAGGGCATCATCAAAGATCTGGGGGTGGTAGAAGAGTGGTGCCACAGTTTTCTGGGAGGAGTGGCTGTATTGGGAATCACCTCAAGCATCATACTGGCTCTCCAAACATGGGTATGGCAGGGGCCATGAAAGACATCATGGACTGCAGCTCCTTGTAAAGAGGGCAGGAGGCCTCAAAATATACCTGTAACTGTAAATTCTGGGTTTTCAAGTGGTAGCAAGTTAAAGGCTAAATTCTGTTTCTGGCTTAGGTCTATGATGGGAAATAAAACAAATACTGACCTTTGGCAAAATGTCTCAAATAAAAATTCCTTATACCTGGAAAAACCTAGAATAACTGCTTTTCTGCTTTCCTCATGTAAGCAGGTTTTCTTTAACTGTTCCAAAATATGACATCCTAGGAACATTATTAGAATTTTCTACTAGAAAATATAAAGCAGGATACAACCTTATCCTTTAACAGAAGAGAGTTTGATAGTTAGTCTGGATGACAGAATACAGGTGGATATCAATGCCAGGAGCTCCTTCATCTGTTCAATTCAAAGCCATAATTTACCATATTTTATTTTTTGTTATAAGTCTATGCTGCTATAAAGATTCAAATACTAAAAAAAACCAAAACCACCAAGCAAACAAAAGCCCAAACAAACAAAAAAAACCCAAACAAACAAACAAAAACTAAAACACATCACCCCACCCTCCCCCTCCCCCCCAATTACTGAAGCAGGGAAAGCAGTTAGGTTTTAGAGCAGAAAAATTCAGCCAAGAAAGCATAAGTAATTCTGCAGTTTCCACTAAAACATGCTAATTATATAAAAGGAATCATATGGTCATCCATGCATCACTGTACCAAAGTTAAATCATCATCATGTGATTCAGAATTTTATTCAAACCCAGAGACTACCAAGGGGGAAAGGGATGCTGCCAAAGGGGAATAGGCATTATCCCCTTTAAGACATTTGAGATATCTATTATTTAATTAGATTAGGATCAGCTGTTGTGAAATATAAATAAAAAATTTCAACAGAAAGACTGCTTGATACTTTTCTTCAGTTGTACGATTACCTTATGTTAGCTCTGGGTGCTACTAAATGTCACTATTAGTAGCAGAAAATCATGTATGCATACCACCCTAACTGCTAGCACCTGAAGACAAACTTAGGCTGAAATGGTATTTGGTCAAACAGCTAGTGCTGTTTGAAAGCCTGCTAAATGACAAAATGCTCCCTTTCTTCCAAGTTGCTGTTCTGCATCCAAAACAACTAGAAAATGAGCAAAAATGCAAGTACTAACCGATCTAGAAGTTGCTTGCAGTTGGAGGGATGCTTGTTACAACTGTGCGTTTTGGGAGCTGGTAACATTGCCACCACTCATATACCATCTGACTCAATCACTAGCTGAATGAAGGCACTGTCTAATGAAAATTTGCTTCCTTCTCATTTTACTCAGATAGGTTAACAACTCTGAAAATGTCTTTGCGTACATAGATATTTTCTTCTGCATTTATAAGTGTAAGAGTGCAGTGCTCTCAATAACAATAATTATTTTTAAGCAGTGGCTAATGTTTAATATATTTGCCTCTTCAGCAGAACTGTGTCTTCATGACTGTTGCTTACAAGAAAACATCTTTGTGAAGGTGATTGTGAGGGCAAAATGAAAACCTCCATTTCTCCCTAAGAGCAACATCCGCTGGGTTTACTGCAAGCTTTGTGGTGTAGATATGTATGGTGTACACATGTATATACATGGATGTGGGAAAGTGTAAATACCTTGTTCAGCTGTTGACACTATGAAAATGATGGAGTGCAATAGTTTTTCTAGCTGACAAAATAGTTTTCTGTGGAAACTTTAGATTTAAGCTCAGTTCTCAGCTCACTGCTATGAAGACTGTACTTTGTAATACAACAGGCTCTGGGGTAACATTCCTTAATTATATGTCACTGCCTAGAAAGAGAGGGAAAAAGCTAGAAAGCAGGGAAGGATGGAAGAAAAGTGTTCTATCCTTTTTGTAAAATTTCACAAAGGCTCTGGTAGGTGCAATAAGATCAACATACACAAATGTAGACAATCATTGCACCTATTTGTATAGGGCAAATCAGCTTAGAAAAATGGATGTGTGGAGACCACAGCAGAAGCAGCACAAGCTCTACTTATATGATGTTATTGGGCTTTTGTTTTGTTTAAGGAATACAAAAGGCACTCTCACTTGTACAGTGTGCATTCATATTGAGTTAATTTCAGAAGATTAAAGATGTTGAAGGGATGATGATACAAGCAGATAAAACACCCTGATTCACAAAGGAATCTTGAATAGAGCCAAAAGCCTGAAACCTGAGCTGACAACACTGAACTGCAGCACTAACAAATACATTTGAAAGATTAGCAGAGAAGCCAAAAATTGCCCAGCTAAGAAGCAGTTCACACTGACTCAGAAAAGGGAGATCAAATTTTCAACAAAGAGCAATGACAAGTCATCATTATATACCTCACTTTAAAGTGCAGACAAAAGACTAATCTACAAGAGGTCTTCTGTAGCGTTCCTTGTGCCTCAGTTTCCCACTCAAATAGACACAGACACCTCCCTAAAGATGCTTGAAGTTTCTTGGGAGAGTCAACAGAAGCCAGTATTCATGTCCATGTGATGGGCTTGTGAAGTCCCTGTTGAAGATACAACCAGCGCTCTACAAATCAGAAAAGCATCACACAACAACAAAAATCTCAGAGATCATCAAGTACATCAGCAGCAAAAGGCTAGCAGACCAACACAGCAGTGGGGATAGAAAAGTTAATTTCAGAATATCCAAGATTCATGATGTCTCTATCAATAGACTATAATGTGTTCTCTCTACAGATGTGCCAGATGTGGGAGAATAGGTCTGGATAAGCAAGGGCATTTGTGACTGCCTGGAACTATACAAACTTTTTTATCTCCCAAGCAATGCTCTACAAAGCAGAAGAAATTCATACAGAGGCTGTGGTACAGCTGCAGGTGAACAGCTTTCTCCATTCCAGCTCTGGGTAACAGACTCTAACAACTTCTAATATAGGTCAGTATGCTTTCTCATATGGGTGAGGTTATTAATTTCCCTATTTAATTTAGAGACATGCAAGACTGATCCTGCAGACTTCACCAGAACAGCTTGGATGCTGAGAAGCTAAATAAGGGGCTTCACTGGGAGAAAGGGGACATGGTATTTATCTGTGCTAAAGGAAATTCATCTGTTTCCTTAACATACATAAAATTCTCACTGAGGTTGATTAAAATACCCCCAGTATCTCAAACAGAAACAGGATTGTACATACTGCAAGCTTTACAAGAAATGCAATGTTGATTTTAATAGAGCCAGTCAAGAATGTCTTATACTGAAGACAGCAATATTCCTGGTGCAATTGCTCAAAGCCTTTCAAAAACTAGGGTATATATAAGACATTTTGAATACAAACAGTATAAAGACATTTTTTCTAACAAAATACAAGAGCTGTTTGGGATTCATAAAGACATTCACAACTATCCATCCTTTGTCATTACTCTCACAAAACCAGAATAAGAATAACATCAGACTGGATGATATTCTTTTGTTTACAATAAACTCCACACATGTTTCTTTTTTATTGTAACCACATGTACTCCCTGCAGCTGATAATTTAATGCCCAAGGACTGGTGGTTCTTGAAGCCAAGGCCAACATTTGTTGAAAAAAATGAAATATCCTAAAATTAAAGTATTTAAATTGCTTCTAAGAGAAATGTTCATGAAGTTTTTTTAATGTCTTCAACATCTTGTTAATAGGCAACAATTGAAACCAACATAAATTCTCCTTCCGAAGAGTGGTTTGCAGCCTTCTGAGAAAAGAATACCAAAGTCTTCAGTACAAGATGTTCTTTATTCAAAAAGGATGCACTCTGGGCTTGATACATTCCATAAATTTCAATGAAAATACAGAAAAACAGCCAGACAGTGCAAGTTTCAACCTTAAAAATAAACTAGTCTAGTTTTAGAATTTGACTTGAGAAGAATAAGACATTCCAGCTTAATGCCCTCAGTTTTTTTAGCAGAAAGACACTTCCAAATGGATCAAGAACATTCAATTTTCCAACCTGTACCTATTTGAGTTATCTCACGTTAAAGCACAAAAACAAATACATAGATTACCTTCAGTCTGAAAATAGCCCCAGGGAATCCAGTAGAAAGAACTGTTTTGAGCGCACCAAACATAACAGCATATGGTTTATATTCCTTTCATTCCTAATGCATCCAGTTTTGTCTTTCATTAACTGAAACCATCTTTGTCAACAAAGCTGAAATATAACCAATTCATTTTAAAAATCTTTCTCAGAAAAGAAAATGTTCTTTCAAAATTTAATTACAAGCATGTACTTGACGTGAGCTAGCGTACTAATTTAAACATGATATACCAAAATTAAACCAGAACAGATCTTGACTATTCTGTGTTAGCTGCATGTTTGTAAGACATTTTGGACCCCATCCAAGATAGCACTAAAGCATGTGTTTTCTCTTTGCTTGTGTGGGACTTCACACAACCCTTCACAGTCTAACTTTGTTTCTCCTTTCCACTTCTCTGTCTTTTCCTGATGACTCCATCTGCTCTTCAGGGAAGAGTATCTCTGTTGTACTGTCTGTCAAGAAAGTCTCCTCAGTATGCTTGGTCCTTCACACCTGTTGACTTCTTGGTGCTTCGTTTTGGGATTACTGGCTTAACATCTGTTCTGGAAGTAGACTCAGTACCTTCTTTCAAATCTGGCAGAGATTAGCCATAGTATTGGTCATTTCTCTGCTCTCATCATGCAGATAGGACAAGACATCAAAATGTGTTTAATGTGAAACACAAGAGAAAAATGCAAATTAAGGCATGACTGCAGATCCCCATGTTCCTGTGTCCTGAAGGTGGTCTGATAAATCTCACCCCACACATTCAAATATTTTCATGAAAAGCAGTTTCCAAAATTGAAACCCTATAGTGGCCCAGGGAATTATATTAAGACATGAAGTAAATGGGCCAGGTTTTGGTCCCATTTCAGGAAATGTAAAAATCTGGTTTTGAAGGGTTAGTTATTTGGCAAAAAAGAGGATTTCTAAGTTTAAAAATTTGAGAATCTTGGCACCATCTTATCTGTGTTTCTACCCATTTCATTTTACTGTGTACAGGCAGTGTTCAAAGGCAGCAATCAGTTTCCCAATAGCTTCAAAAGTCATTACCTCTAAATAGAGTTTTAGAATCTGCTGTTTTCCCAGCCAGCAGATAGTTTCACTTACCCCCACCTTCCATGGAAATGCTGCAGCACCACCAGACCTGTGTTCCCTGATTCCAGTCAGTAGAAAGGCAGCCCTGGTCAGTGCTCCAGGGCAGTACAGGTTACATCCCACCTTTAGGCTGTACCGTGGGCACTTCTGCTGTGTCAGCTTGTTCCTGAGGTTGCTGGGAAGTAATGGTTCCAGCAACTCTGTTAGAGGATCTTTTGCTGCTGAAGTGCTTTCTTCCAGACATTGCTTGGAGGTGGCATTTCCTAATCCTTCAGAAGTAAATGGTGTTTTGGCTGCAGTGGAGAACAGAGGAAATTAGCCAAAGAGGACATGGAGGACAGGTGTTTACGAGAGAGAAGCCTCTAGAAATGGAATATTGCCAAATTAGCACTAAGGTTCCCTTGTGCAGCCAGAAGGATTTCAGCAGCTTCCCAGACCCGCCTTACAGCTGTAGTCCAAAATGACCTCTTCTTGCTTTACCGGGATGCCAGCAAAGACACTGAAGCAGACAGGTTTCATGTAGACTGCCCCGTGCTGGCAGAGCCCCTCTGGGGCACACTGTCTCAGCCCCCTGTGGACATTCCAGGCTCACATACCCCCCGATGGCTGGTCGGCATGTGGTGTCCAGTTCCTCGAGATCCTTAGGATCTACAAGTCTGGTGTAATCACCCAGCAAGGAGCCAAATGCCAGAGTTTCATCCCTGCACACAGGGGACTTCAAACATCCCAGCTGCATTCCAAAAGGAAGGCAAAACCTGAGCATGACAGCACTGAAAGGGTTTGTTGAACACACATTTTTCCTCCCCAGGTCTCTCCTGAACCCTGACCTGAGGAACAAGGGAGCAGGCTTTGAGCAAACAGCTCACTGGCAGCAGCTCTGGAGGTAACCTGGCAGCAGCTGGGAGTAACACTCAGGGTGAGATGCACAAAGGAAACCAAGTGGCAAGTTTTTGATTTAGGCTCTTTCACAGTGGAGGCACCTATCAACTCACCCCAGTCTCCATGCCAAGATTTGCTTAGGTCAGTCACCAGAAAATGGGTTAAAGCTTTGTGCTTTCAAAGGGAATTAAGTTTGGAATTTTTAGGTATTTTGATGTTCAAGAGATTCAACAGGGGCAAAGGGACAGTTCTTACCTATAATTCCTCCAAAAACCTTTTACCCAGATTCATGCTGTAATAAATGCCCTTTTAAATCCTGCAAGATTTAGGAAGCACTTGAACATCACCTTATAGACCTGTAACAGGGTTGCTTTTACTCCTGATGCCACCAGCTGATTCACCACTGCCAGTCCCTTACCATGGGGATTCTCTGTAGTGCTCATGATGGTCAGATTTTCTGTGTGCCATGATACTTGGTACTGCCAGTCCCCAAGCTGAACTGGCATTTCTGACCCTGTCTGCCTTCTACCTGAACAGCATAGCCAGCATACATGTCATTTTCTCAAGAACAGTTACTCCAGGTTTCAAACAATGACAGGGGACAGTGAAGACCTAGCCTTCAAAATCTCAGGGGAAAAAAACAAAGCAATAAGGTTTTAAGAGGAGAATACAGACTAAAAAGACTGAGAAATTGCTTGAAAAACCAACTTCATGATACTTGAGCAAGTCTACAGGTACTTCTGTAACATTCCTTCCCACACATGGGGTGCTAGACACTGTGCCTGACCCAGAGTGTTGCCTGGAGAGCCTGCTCTGGTAAACCCCTCCTGTGAACATCCCTGGGCTGCAGGAGCAGTGCCTGCTAAATGCACCCAGTGAACCAAAAGTGCAGTTTCCTGTTTAGCTGTCTTTCCTCATTCAAACTTCCACATGCAAAGACTTTCTGCTCCTTTTCATTTGGCTGGAAGCGTTTATTAAATGATCAGGCCATCAACCAAAGCAGGCTGCCTCTGCAGACTGCTGACTGCCGACTGCCCTGAACATCCCTTAAGTTTGTAAAAATCACAAATGCATCTTTCCAATGACTGGAGCAATACCTTCACCCAGCTGGATGCAAGGGTGTGCAAAACAATTAGTGGAGAGCACTGCAAGGCCCTTTTCAAAGGTGCAGAGACCAGCTGGTGCTCTGAATTAGATGGAAACAAGCCAACAAAAAGGAATCTACACTGGAACAAAAGAAAGGGCAGCTGAGAAAAAACGTCTGAGATAATGCTAATGAACTCATTTTGAGGCCTGTTGTGGAATATTGTCCCCTTCTTTGTGTGTCAGCACAAATAGTTCAAACAGTGGACACCAGCACTGTCCCTTTCTTGAAGCGGTCTGGGCCCAAAAAGCAGTGAATTATGGGGTTTTCAAAACATCTCATACAGCAACTTGAAAGCAAGATGATCACAACTGTGGCTGGTTTGTCTGTGGCCCATGGTACCAAATCATTGTTTTACATGGGAGCTTCAGTGAGGATCTTTGAGAGGGGAAAATTTGCTTAAAATTTTTTTTCCATACTGTAAATTGGCCGGCACCAATTTACCAGCCACCATACCTCTGGTGGTACCAGCCTAAACCTCTTTGGGCAGGTTGTTTAAAACCAGCCTTTGAACTAGGGAAGGCATTTGCTTTCAAGATGGACACAGATCTCCTTCCCTGGTGTCTGTCATTCTGCAGAGAAGTTCAGCTGTGCCCTGCATTTAATCTGACACATAATGGAGCACCACTGGGTACTGAGGCTCTGGCAGCAGGATAATTTAAAGGTGACAGCTGTAAATCATGCGTGCTGCTCAGGACTAAAGTCCTTCTTGTGCCTGATGAACCGTGCCAGAGTCAGCACATGTACTGTAATAACAACCCAGGGCTCTTGACAAAGAGAGACTTAATGCTGCCTACTTGTTGTTCCTGTCCTGATGCTGTTATGTCGTTCACACAGCCAAACCATGAGACAGCCATCACCAGTAAAGCCCTCTGGCACCAAGGAAGAGGAGTGAAAAGCCTGCCCAGTGTCCTGGTTTCAGCTAGGATAGAGTTAATTTTCTTCCCAGTAGCTGGTACAGTGCTGTGTTTTGGAGTCACTATGAGGATAATGTTGATAATACACTGGTGCTTTAGCTGTTGCTCAGTAGTGCTTACCCCAAGTCAAGACCATTTTTGTTTCCCATGCTCTGCCAAAATGCACATACACGAGAAGCTGGGAGTGGGCACAGCTAGGACAGCTGATTCAAATTGGCCAAAGGGATATTCCATACCATGCAATGGCGTGCCCAGTATATAAACTGGGTGGAGTTGGCTGGGAGGAGCTGATCTCTGCTCAGGGGAGGACTGGGCACTGGTCAGTGGTGAGCCAGCTGCCCTGCCTACATGCTCAGTTTAGCAAGGGCTCACATCTGGCACAAGCCTGGCTGGCTGTCCTGCACGCAGCAGCAACTGGCTTGGTTTGACCCCACACCCTTCCAAGCAGGCCAGGCATGATGGGGCCAAATCACCCCCAGTCTTCAAGGAGTCACCCAGCAGATCTAGCAGACTCCTCGTGTCCTGCCAGGACATCAGCCACAGGCACATGGCCCTTCCCTAGCTTGCACTGCACAGCACGCCCCGAGCACAGCTCCATGCACTGGCCCTGGCCTCTGTAGTGTGAAAGAGTCAGCCCAGTTTGGCTCCTTCCCAGCAATGCCCAGGCATAATTTGAGCCAGCACAGATGTTGCTGATCTTTTCCCATGGGCTGCCTGAATCAGTGCAGGCATCCAGCAGGAGCACCTATGGCAGCAGGAATCAGGGCTGGCAGTGGGTTGGGTTAGCCAGTAAAACAGAGTTTTCTTGTGCTGAAACACAGCTGAAGCAGGCAGGAATGAGTTAGCACTGAAAGAAGGATGGGCTCTGCAGCCACCTGTGCTGGTCTGGGCACTGTCCATAGAGGCAGCAGAGACTGTGGTCTCCCAGATTTAAAGCAACAAGTTCCCATTAGCTAAAAAGTCAGATCACATTTCCAGTGACTATCATGGATCAGACACATGCTTTCTGTCTGACCAATTAATTACTGCCACTGCTATTACTATGATTCATGATTTACTGCAAAATACAGTTCCATTTTTATGGCAATCCTCTTATTCATACATAACAGAATAGAAAAAATGCAGCTTTCCAGGTGCTTTGCAAGGCATCAGCCACTACATAAAACAAAAAATTCCCTACCATCAAACCTCACACTTTAAATTTTATAGTCTGTGGTTATAAAATTTAGCAGTGGAAAGCTATTATAATAACTGAGAAATCAGCATAATTTACCAAGTTTTGTTTTTTTTTTCTCTGAGACAAAGTAGAATTTTCTCTTAATGGCAGCAGGCAGCAACACTTCTTAATCTGTATGATTTTGTGACTGTTGAATTAGAAAGTGGGGTTTAGTAGGTAGAACAAGTTAAAGATTCCCTCCATATGGCATGCATGAAATCATCCTCCCTCTATCTTTCAGAGCTTGAAAGAAACGCTGTGCTGACAATGACTGTAGCAGGAGAAAAGAAAAGAAAAGAAAAGAAAAGAAAAGAAAAGAAAAGAAAAGAAAAGAAAAGAAAAGAAAAGAAAAGAAAAGAAAAGAAAAGAAAAGAAAAGAAAAGAAGCAACAAAACCAAATTCACTTTCAGAGTATCCTTAATAAAAGAAAACTCACAAGGAGGGAGAAGGCAGTAGAAACGGTCAAGAGAAAAGATGGGTTGACATCACCAATTGCACAGTTTTCTAGGTGTCTGAAAAACAACATAAGTGGCATAGAAGTTTCTGGAGAAATCGCCTAAATTGAAATTTCTGTCCTTCATCTGCACTCTCATAAAGCCTGCACTTGTCTGAATCTGGTGCATTTAACTCAGATGAGTCTCAAGAGTGATAATTCTTTATTTATACTGCTGAGAACATACAGTATATTTTTCATAAATGCCAGTCAGAGGCTCGATATTTGAGCTTTAAAATCCCATCCTAGGAAGGCAGGGGATCAGTAACTAGCGCTGGTAAAGGCTGCACGGACAGCACGACCCTGCCATCTCCTGGTGCGAAGCCCAAATACATCAGCCCTGGCCTAAGTAAACAGGAAAACTGCCAACAGCCACCTGCATTTTCCTTGCTGGCTATTCCTGCTGTGGTAGCTCCCGGTAGCCCCGAAGTCCGGGATGCTGGGCACGGTGCCCCAGCCCTGCAAAGCCTCAAGAGTAAGTGTGTGATTGTGAGCTTCCTGCACCGTGCCTTTGGGGAGGGTCCAGACATACAAACCCATGTCACATTTGGAAACGAGAAAAGCAATGCCTCCATAAATACAGCAATGGGGGAAATATGGTTTATTGTTGTCTAAAGAAAAAGTGCCTATCAGCTGACAATCAGCCACTGAAAAATATTCATGAAGAGCAGAATAATTCACCTTCTGCCAAAACTTGTCAGCAACGTGCAGTTCAGGGAAAATGCCCGCAGTGATCTGGTAGCAGGGAAGGAGGCTTAATCTTCCAATTTACTGATTCATGTGTGAGTTCTTGAAATTCATTAATCAACTGATGGGGTGCAGATGTTTGACTTCTCATTCAAACAGATCTGGCTGCACGTATTTCCCAGTCAACATATGTTATTTAGACTTCCTCTCCACCATGAATAAGAGCGTGTAAAAAAGGCTTTGGTACAACTGTATTAGGATTCAATCCTGGTCTCAATTTAATGTCAAAGCTCCTGTTTGCTTTCACTAATGCCAGGATTTCATACTCAGTAGGACCAGAGCCTTATATCTATTAACTATCACAGCATGAATTGTGATATGCAACTGTGCTACTGTGAACATGTGAAGATTTGCAAAGTCAATTCCTTGAAGAAATCCAATGAATAATTCCGAATCACAAATAGACTGGAAGAACTCCAGATCTATTTGTTGTCTCACCATGAACAGAAATAAAAGAATAACTTACTGGCTATTTCAGTTTTCAATCAGATTTTTAGCTGAGACATCTAAGTTCGCCTAAGCCACCTAAAAGTGCTCATTAGTTACTGTTGAAAATACCCATAAACCTACTGCTGAGACTTTTTGATTGTTTAACAAAATACTGTTTCAGCCACGACTAGAGATTCCCTTCCCAGGAGCTGTGCTGCAAAGGGGAAAGGGACCTGTCACTCTCATGTGTTGCCATCCTCAGTTACCAGCTGTGACTGGCAAGCCTAGTGAGAAAGTATCCCAGCACCATCCCCGAGATGCAGAGATCTCAATTACCTTTTCATGGGGAAATAAATCTATCTCTATCAGGTCAGCTCTGAGTGCAAGACCCTGAGTTAGTCTCCTGTCCTCTTGCTGTCCCTGCAGCTCTCCCCTGCCTTTGCAGAGCAGCATCAGTGCCTGCCCTGCTGCAGCCCCCGTGTGCCAGTGCAGGTGACCACTCCGTGTGCCCCTGCGCAGGAGAGAGGTGTTGGACTTCAGCAGCAGCACACACCTTGCTGAGAGATGCTCCCTTGTAGCAGCTGCAGCAAGTCCCTCTGCATCAGAGGACCCAGACACTGTCAGGATGAGCCATGACACCACTCCTCATTGGAGAGCAAATGTCTTTTCCCTGTCTCCATGACCCAGCCTATCTCCTCCAGGTTTCTGATAACCTGACAGATATTCACATATTCCGTGTGGGCAACTCAATGGACCTGCCCTGTACTTGCAAAAATAAAACAAATAGTGACAGGAAAATCATGCTAACATGGAGAGAAGTGAGTTGTGGGGTTTGCTTTGTCTCATTGAGACAGCCCTAGCAAAGGAGCTTCCCACACACAACTACAACACCCAGGACCATCTTCTATCAGCCATTGTGGGGGAACAAAACCATCTGGTCTGACACCCTCTGACCTGCAGCAGAGCTAATTATAGGCCAAACTATGAATTCCTTGCCACCCTCATTATGAAGAGGGCTAATAGTTTAGCTTGAAATAGGACTGAGGAAAAATGTAAGGTCTAATTCTGTTGTTCTCACTCGTGCTGAAAAGCCAGGTGTTCCCCAGGAAAAACTGCAAACACCCTGCCAGCAGGAGCAGCATCCCACCAGAGACAGACCAGAACATCAATCCCTCAGCAGGAGGCTTTCAGGGTAAAACTAATAAACTGTTATTCTCATCGATTCTGAATTCTCATACCAGATTTGCCTCACAAAGGGGCTGATACAAGATAGCTTAGAGCGAGTGCTCAGCCTGCATGGTGGGGAGAGTGCACAAGAAGCTGCTTCTCCTAGCAGCAGCCTGCCAACCCCACTGAACTGGCCAGCTTTTTGGAGAAAAAAATGAAGGCTATGATTCGCTGCCAGCCTCTGCAATACTCTCAGCCTCTTCCAGTCATCGGGGGAAGGTTTTCAAAGTTATTTAGCTTGCTGAAAGCTGCAGGAGATGACTATCAAGACTTTCAAAATCTCCTAAAGTAGGGAATGGAAGTTAAGAAGCAAATCTGCTTCCAGTCTCATACAAATTCCAAACCTTCTAACTCTTAGACACCTTTGAAGACCTTTGAAGAAGAGCAGCTGAAATTCTAGCTATTATATATATGTATTATTTTTAACCAAATTTTTATATTATAATTTATGTAGATATACAACCTTCATTAGGCCAGTTTGGCAAAGAGGAAACAATTCACTCTCTTTCACTGACTGCTCACCCCAGGAGGGCTGGGGGAGACCTTGCCCTCATAGTTAGAGGGGAAATTGCTTCCTGATGATTACAGTTGCTGTGCTGTGTACAAATACACAGCATTGCTTAGACCACAGATAGATGGAAGAAACTGCTTGTTTTAAAATAGAAATAAGGTGTGAACATTTTTTTATCCATTTAATAACTTTTTAGTGTGCTGTTTAGTGCTTGAAATCAGACTTCTTGGTACAAACAAAATAGATGATTCCACCAAATGACAGCAATATTAGTGCCCCTTCCTGAGGATGTAAGATCCCAGCCAAGGGTCACTGAGATCACAGGACAACACAGAAATTGCTTTTGATCCACAATCCAGTTTTAATTTACCCCATCTGTAAAGGTCCAAACACCAGAATGTTTCAGGCTGTTAAGGGCACCAGGCTCTCCAGCTGGACAGATGTCCTACTGTAATGGGAGCCCTCTCATGAGAAAAAAGCCACAGCAACAAAGCTGCAGATTGAACTCTAAGAAGCAGCAGCTTGGACTGTGATTTGCTTTCATTTACGACACTAAAATGCTACAGCAGTTTTTGAAACTCAGGGCCCTCTCAGGCTAAGAACAGAAAGCAGCTGCCCCTTTTGTTGTTGTATACCTTGGTGCACACTACTCTGTGGGGCACCTCAATGCCAGCATCTACAGGAAGTTAAAATTTGTGCTATGCCTGTAATGCACAAGCTTCAGCTGTCCTCACAGCCAAGCCTTTCCAGGAGGAAGAAGTGACTTTCCATACTCAGTGAAGACAAGTGATACAGGGTGCTTATGCTCTGAAGCAGCAAAAGTATGTGTCACAGTAATGCTGCTGGGAAAGATAACAGGATATCATAGCCCTATTTTACATGCTAATAGCTAAAGCTCAAACGTTTTAAAATGTGGGAAATTACTGTCAAAAAGGGAATTGAATCATCAAGAAAAGATGTCAAAATAAACAGCAGATATGCATAAGAACTATTCCCTACTATCTTTGTAAATCCCGGTGCCTCCTGAATGTTTTTTTGGTATTTCATCTGATTTGAATGTTTATAATTTTATTTCCGTTTTTGAGGTGCAAATATTATTTTTATTGTAAGATTATTTATCATTATTTTGTTTGCAAATAGGTGTGTTGGGGAAAAAAGCAAAGTGTTTGAATGACTTGGAGACTTAATTTGATTCCAAATATAGTCTCCTAGATGCTATGGTTTGAATGTATGATTTAAAATGTTAGTTAAACACCACAAGTTACAGAATAAGCAAGTGATGTGCCTAGCTCTGCAAAAACGTGCAGTCTTAGTGTACTAAGGACTTTTAAACACATCTTAGTGAAAAAAAAATTAAAATGGAAAAAAAAATGTATTTCTCCAAAAAAAAGCACCCTTACCAGTACATTATTTAGTGTTACTAAACAAGATTCTAGCAAATACTGATCCACCCACTAAAAGATGAGAAGTGGTACTCAACGGCACGTGCTATTGCATTTATTATTATGCAAATACCCAATAATCTTATCTCCTGTAGCTGTGAATGGACTTTTCAAACTACCATTTTGCTTTTTCTTCCAAAACAATTTTATTACACAATGTATCTAAACTGCTTTCTTGCTTGATAAAGTTAAGAACAATCTTTAGTATTGCACATATAATATTTGTTCGCTTTCAAGTTTGTACTTTTTTTTTTCAAGTCAGGTGAATTTAAGCTTTTTTTAAAAAAAAAAAATTAACAAGGACAGTAAACTGCAAATCACTTATTCGTATAGTTTTACTGCAGACTTAGCACCTCAAGGTTTCTAAGCCCTCCTATACTAAATACAGCAGTTGTATGGTGTAAAATGCCAAGATCCTTTCAATAGCACTTTGGCTAACAAGGAAGGCCACTCAGTGGCTATTATTACCACCTCACCTTTCTAATATCTTGCTAAAAGCTACTTAGCTGTTTCAAAGAATACATATTGCCCTTGTGGTGATAAAGTCACACACAAACACAGAGCCCTAAGAAAACTCCAGCAGCTGAGGAGCTATTGACTGGTACTAAGTATATAACATTTGCTGCACACACCGAGGTCAGTGGGCCTTTTACAAGAGCTGTCTGTGCAGTCTCACAGATGTACCTTTATATCAGCACAGAGGCTGTGATCAGACAAAGTGGCCAATTTGCCTAGGGGTAAGAGTTTAAATGTGCCTTGATGTGTTTAAAAAACTCCCTGAGCTCCAGCATCAGTAGAGGCAGTGACAAGCAATAATAAAGGTCTCATTAAGACCCAGCGGAACCAAATACAAATTCCCCTTGTTGCTGCTCTGCCAAACTTCAAACAGTCATCAGTTGCTTGAGGAGAGCCCTGGCAAGAGGTGGGAACCAGGGCCAGCAAGGGTCACAGCTGGACCTCTGTTTCTCTACAAGAAAATAAAGGCCTCCTTATGTGTAGAGAGGGTCTGCATTTACGCTCAGCTCAGGCCTGGTAAAGGGCTCTATGATAAATAGGTCTTTGAGCCAAAAAGATGTCTTAGTGCAGCAGAGTGTAATGGTACCTGACACTTAATCTCACAGAGGCTCCTTGGTTTACGTGCCGTTAACTACAGGACATTTCTTCAGCTATCAGATTTCTGCTTGTGTTTTGGTCAAGCTGTCATGCACAAGGCTTCTGTGTCCAGGCTCTGGCAAGCTCCCTTATTTTATGACACAAGGTCAGACTTGGCTGCTTTTCCTAAAGGTTCAGACAGTTAGTTTAATACCCTGAAGGGTCAATTAAATATATATTCAGCAATATCATTAGTTTAAATAAAGAAAGGGGAAAAAAAAAGAAAGAACGCTAGAGAACCATTAGAATAGGAACCCATGAAAATGCGTGTGTGTGTATATATATATATATAACTCCTGGAATTAAAGGCTGCTGGATGTCTTCCAGAAAACTTTTGCAGAAAGGAAAAGATAGATTGATCTCCTGCTAGCATGAAATGCTCTTGTATATTTTGAACTGCTTTAGGCTGTTTATCACATTTTTCCTCCTTGTCTGAGCAAATGTCACAGTGAAAACAAGGATGTTAAGAACTCTCAGGTTTAACTCACAGGACATAATTCAGCCATCAGCTGCATACACGCTCTTCTTTCCCTTGTGTCATTCTGAAGAACCAACCCTATCCAAACCTTTGTTATAGCAAAATAATGTCTTTGCTATAAGCACCAGCTGCCTCTATACTTTCCTCCCTTTTTATTTCTTTACAACCTGTAGAAGGTTTCAAATAAAGGAGCACACATCCTTCCAAAACACTTGAAATGGTACTGACAACTTCTGTCTCAGCTGCCACGTTGACCTGTGGGAAATGTACAGTGGCTGAAAGTCACTGATTTTCCCCTCTACCATTTTCTGCACTGACTCAGCCATGGAAAAAGCCTTTATTCCATGTCTAAGAGGTCATCCAGACACTGAAGTGAAACCCTCATCATTTAACAGAGGCAAATGAAAAGTCATCAGGAATACATGCTGGTTTACATTTGGGAGACTCACCTATGCCAATATCTGGATTGGAACCAGCAATGCTAGGCTTGGAAAAGTTTCCAGCCTGTTACCTGTGCTCTCAGCTGCTGAGGTCTTGACAACCTGTAATGTGTATGTCATCTGTAGTTCTCTTTGTAATGAAGTCTTCTGTGTTAGAAATAGTTCAGTGTCCTGAATAATGTTTGATAATTCACAAGGAAGGTCTAGTCAAGACATTGCTATTTTTAGACAATTTCATCCTCCACTTATGCTTAGAAAATAATCACACTCCTGATGACCTTTTTTTATATTTTTACTCAGTGGTGTTCTCAGCTTGTTACACGCATGAAAGGAAGAGAAGAAAAGCTGGGGGAAAAAAAAAGTGGTGGCCTATTCTGGTAGGGACAGACAGCTTGCTTGGCCACAGTAAAAAATAACAGCTGTGCTCTTCTCTGATCCACAAAGGATCCCACAGGATCACGAAAAGTGGCTACAACAGGTCGAGGGAAATTTAATCTTGCTGGCACTGTGCAATTCCTGCTATGACCCATGGCCTTTCATCTGCTCCCTCCCCACATGACTCCCTCCCTCCCCATTTCTGAGATTTACTGTTCCAGTCACCAAGAATATTTCAGCTTCAAGTCACGGTGTTGCTGAGGGAGAAGGTCATGAATTCATAACTATCAAAACAACCCTTGCTCCAGCTAGTCTTGTTCAAAGCTGTTATCTCCTGTGTATTGATTCAGAGCAGCCTTTTGGGAAAAAAAATACCTTGACAGGGATGATTTCTTTTATTAGATTCTCTGAACTCAGATGACATCCTGCCTGTTGAACCAGTTCAATCCCTGAAAGTGCCAAAAAGCAGATCAGAAACCTCTGCAGACTGGTGAACTGGAACATCTCTTCTCTATTCTCTTGGTGTTTCCTGCCTGCCACAGACACACCCACACGGTAGAATTGCCTTACTGTCTTCTTTCCATCTGTGATGCAGTATAAAAACAACACAAGATCAACTGCTGTAGCCTCCATTTAGGCTGTGCAGATTCTTTTGAGTTCCACGAGATTTGCAAGAATATCTGTCTCCAGTTCTGAGCATTACAGTAACTAGTTAGCAACTTCTGGGCTCTACCTGCACCTGAAGGCATTTCTAACTACAAGAGTAATATTGTAGGTTGGCTGTGTGGGAGTTATATTCTTTCCATCTTTACATCTTTCTAGGGATTTTTTTCTGCTGCCCTTCTTCAAAGTAAGTCTGGGAAAGACTTAACTGGACAGAAAACTTACTTTCTACACAGTGTGTCCTTTGAGCAGGGATAACTACACGTGGAGTCAGCCAGCTTCTGTCAGTAAAAGCTCAGCAGACACTTTTGTCCCTGCTTTCCACGGAAACATTTTTCTAGGAAATGCTTGAGGAATTGACTCAGAGCCAAATCTAAATCTTAATGGGAAGCACTGAGTTTCATCCTGAGCAAAGGAAGGCCTGTGAAAGCAGGGTGATTTAAGCTCCCTTTTTCCACAGGAGCCTTGGTACATCTGCCCCACTGCATACAAACGATCATGCCATACCAAGAGTGTGGGTCTAGGGCAAATGACCTGAAGGAGTCTGCTTGATGTGGATGACTTGATAGCAACTTCAAGCCATGACTCAGATTAGCAGCCCTGAGCTTTATAGCTTTTGAGTGGTCAGCTCAGCCAAGCAGTTACTGTTTATAAGTCTTCAGTGTAGCCAGGTAACTGACATTACAAAATTGGCATTAAAGGAATTATAATGTGTTTGCCTAAATCAGTCATATGATAGAGCAGCTCATTACCAAATACACGGTATTTAAACTCTAGGGCTTTTTTTTGTTATAATAAAACTGCTACATGAATACATGGATCAATGTGTCACACTGGATTAAATCAACATCAGCCATTTGCTAAGGCCTTTCTACCTCCATTTTATTTTTAATCTCAATGCAAATATTGCTTCTTCCATTTCCCCCCACCTCCACTAAAGTCCCCCTACCTCCACTAAAGTCCACCCACCTTATCCCTTCATCCTTTTAATTGCTCTGGATCTCTTTCTTCCCTTTTTCCCTAAGCCATAATTTTCCCCTTCTTTGGTCTGTTGTTCATGGTCATTGCAGGCCTAACAATATCACGGTGGAGTGTCAAAGCTTTAGAAATAATTGCTCCAAAGGTCTACATGACTCACAACCACAGACATCTCAGCTGAGCAACATGAGTCCTTATATATGTACATCAGTAAAATGTGCACACTTCATCAACACTTGCCTTTTTTGACTTTTGAAATTGGACAGAACACACTCATGTTCCAGCACACAAAAAACCACATAATAATTACTTATTCCCTGCTAATAAAATGCTTGGCATGCATCACCCACATCTTTGTAAAACTACATCAAGGCTTGGGCTTTTTACTTCCCTACACATTTGGGGTTTATTTTAGCAATTAGACCTGTAATAAAAATATTTCTACTAGTCAAGCTCTGAGATGTGAATCAAGACTCAGGGTTGAAAAATGCAGTGGCTGGAAATTCTCCTGAGGCTGGCTTTTATGGATTCAAACTACTGATGTGGTCAGAGTCTGATGATCAGAAAAGCTGGTCTCAAACACAGATATCACTTGTCCCCTCCTCTTTACTGGCAGGTACGTGTGTGTGAGTGTGTGTGCATACATACATGTACATGTACCTTTTATACACAGTGGTATAGTTATTGCATTCAAATAATTTTCAGGGGTCCTGATTAGAATTCCTAATAACACTAACAATGACACAGAAAATGGTTTTGTGCGGGCAGTTGCAGGAAAAGGGAGCAGCAGTTGTCAATATTTCTATGAAGAATACAAAATTTGAACTCCATGTAGCACTTCAACTTTTATTTTTATATAAGAATAAAGTAAGAGTGGTCTATGGCAAGTATATTATAGTATGCATAAAAATGACATTGAAGAGATATTAGTCACTAAAACCTGCAGTCAGAAAAATGTAAAGTCTGGCTCAGATCCCACCAAGAGACTTGCAGAAAGTCAAATATCTGCAAATCTAGTTCAAAGTCTGAGTTATTCTAAGCAGGGTTATGATCTAAACTGATTCTATATTAAATACATGCCTTTTTGAAGGTTTTATCCAGAAACTCATAAAAGGTTTTGGGTTTGAATTCTCAGCGCAGCTGACAATAGATGTCAAAACGTCCTCCTGCAGGAAACATTGCAGCACACATGCCTGCAGGTGGCAATCACACCAGGAGCCCAAAAGATCCAGCTTGAGCTTCCCAGAAAGAGCTAGTGATGAGAGAAATCAATGTTCAATAGTAGTAGTCTGTGCTCTTTCACTTTTTCATTTTAAAGGAAAAAGAGGAGGCAAGGTGTCAGTTTAGGGCAATTTGGAGCATATAAATCCATGACCCTAAATAATAAAGCTGTCCACATCATCCAGTGTGGCAAAATCTGAACAATTCAGAGCAAGTCCTGAGGACAGGTGAGGCTTAAATAATGTAATTTTCACACCAGCTGGGAGAGGGTGTGTATGTCTTTTGTTCAACAACTATCTAGCACCCCTGAAACCATTTGACAAAAACCATTCAGTGGTGGTCAGTAAGTTCAGTAGACACAAATAAATCAAAACTAACAACTCTGGGCAAATAAATTCCCCAGCTCACTAGTTTGCTCAGGCTTTGAAACATTTCTTTCTCTGGGGCATTCACCCTAATCACTGATTTTCCAGACTTCTCTGACCACATGGGCAAAGGAGAGCAATTACATGGTCACGGTTGCCTGATGCTGCAGGAGATCAGACCTGTAACAACACAAGGCTTGTCACAGTGGCAAGCAAGGCTGGAATGAATATGTCTGAGCAGGGAATGTGGCAGTGGCCTGAAGCGCTTTCCCAGGTGGACTGACATTATGTCTATAAATAATGAAACAGGGCAATTATTCAAAGCAGAATTTTAGAAAAATAATCCAGTTCCAGCACATTAACATAATTCATGAAGCACTCTGGACCATTAGTATTATGAAATTACTAAGTTATGGGTGATAAACTTATTCTGTCTTAGTAGGATCTCATTGGACCACAAAGGCAGAAAAATAACTTTATTCAAACCCAGGATTAACAGGAAATTGCCACAGCTGAATGAAACTTAGCAACCAAAAGGTAGATCTTGGAGAAATTTGTCATAAACCCCATCTCCTCTTAACCTACAAACCAAATTCATGTGCTATTTATGTGATCTCTAGCAGAGAAATCAAAATACATTTCCTCCTAAGAGGTGTGCTAGTGAAAGTAAAACAGCAACAGCATTTCAAGGGGAAAAATGTAATTGCTGGTATCATGACATGGACATGGTTTAGCCCCAGAGAGTAGCTGGGGCTAAAGTACCCCACAGCTGCCAATTCACTCCCCACCCCATCTCCCGGTGTGGATGAGAATCAGGAAAAAAA
>VZSE01008641.1:3171352-3208950 GCA_013398275.1 Promerops cafer
GTGTGGAAAAAAAAAAAAAAAAAAAAAAAAAAAAAAAAAAAGCAAACCTCATGCATTGAGATAAGAATAGTTTAATAATTGAAATGAAATTTAATGTAACAATAATAATAATAATAATAAATTTGCTATCCTGGCTATTCTCCCCCCCCACCACCACTATCTTCTTGTGCACCTGCGGGCTGGCAGAACATGGGAAACTGAGAAGTCCTTCACTTGGGGTAAACACTTCTGAGAAACAACTGAAAACATCAGTGCCTTATCAACATTATTCTCACACCGAATCCAAAACACAGCCCTGCACCAGCTGCTGGGAAGAGAGCTAACCCCGGGAGCCGGGGTGTGCCGGGGCCCGCGGCCGGCAGGCGGCGCTGCGGCTCCGCCCGCTCGGAGCCGCTGCCCGCGGAGCGGGAGCATCGCCCAGCCGCGCTCGGGCATTCCGGACAGCGCTCCCGGGCAGCCTCAGCACGGCAGCAGCCCTTTCCCTGCTGGGGCCAAGGAGAATGAACCACACCGTAAAATGATAACAAACACGATCTGCTTGGTTTTGTTTGTTTGTTTTCCCCAGCAAAGGCACAAGGGTAAAAGACGCAAAGTTTTGGGTGAATAATTTAGACGGATAAGGCGCTTTTCCCTGCTTGTGGCAAAGGCAGGAATCCAGTAGGTCGTTGACCAGGTCAGCACTAGCTCCAAAACCAGCATCATCTTCAGTAACAGGGTGCTGCTGTGTGACCTGCTGGATGCTGGCCATCACTAGCAAAGGTTTCCAGGTAGTGAAACCTGAGTGGCTCAGTGACTCCCTACAGACATTTTATCCGTGAAGCCTGTGAACTAATGTGCAGAAACAAGCATTGTGCTGCTGCATCCAAGTTCCTCCTCCTCCAGCCTCTGAAGGCCTTTCTCCGAGCCTTATTTTCTGCATACTACTTAAAAGTTTCCTGACTCACTGATTTTCCTGATATGTAACTCTTCCTGAGGACATCTTTCACTGAATTCCCACTGCAGAAAGATGCGCCTCAAAGCCCTGGGATGCCTATTAAACCCACTTTGTGTTTTGGTGTTTCATCTTCATGCTGCTCTCCTTCTGCAGGGCCTCCTATTTATGGTGTGGCTGTACCTTTTGGTTACCCATCTACCTTGCTTGTGGCTCTTCTCAACCAGCAGATTCTGGACTGTTCCCAAGTTTCTGGTTAGCAGACACCACTGGGTTACTGATCCTGTTGCCACCGCTGTTCCCAGTCCCTTGTCATCTCCCATGACCTGTGCTTTACCCGAGGCTCCTGGCTTTGTTGTTGCCTCACTGGACTGTTTGCCAGAGGAATTCTCACAATCTCATGGATCTGCAGACTCCATTCTTAGTCTTCTTTGATCCCATTCACCCATTTGCTTCCTGGGCAAGGACTGATAGCCTCTTGGTTTCTGTGTCCTGTGGGATATCTTTCCCCTGAAGGCTGCAGCAGACAACTGAGAGAAAGTATATGCAAGCATTGTTTTCCACAGGCCATTTCTGTCAACTCACCTCTCTTCTGCCTCCTGGTTCCTTTAGTTTGATCCCATTTACTTATTCTGCACTACTTGGATGTGCTCATTGCAGTCCTTCCCCAAGCTATCCTGTTTTTGTGCTGTGGTAGGCTGCCTTGCAAAGACCAGAGGGTCACAGTGCACATGCAGACAGTCAAGACAGAGGTACTCTGAAGCTCTCAGAGTTCTGGAGCTCCAGGTGAGTGCAGGCTGCCTGTCATATGTCCACAAAGGTGTAACCCACCTTCCAGTCAGTATCACTGTCATGTGGGGTGGAGCCTTTCACAAGCACTCCCATCCCTTGTCCTGAATAGCTGCACCTGGATCAGAGACTGACCATTAAGTTTAAACCTGAATGTAATTTCCTGCTTGTTCATGAATCCATAGCTTCAAACTTTTCTAAGCTTTTAACTTCATGCCCTGTATGAAGCATTCCTTTGTGTAGATTATCCTCTTCCATAATTTTCCCTTTTTATTCCCAATTAAACCAAACTTTTTTCTTATCATATTCTGGAAACACATTGTAGCTAGAGAAAACGAGAAAGATTTCATTTCAGAACTGGATGGAAATTTGATGTCTTCTATTGTAAATTTGAAGTATAAGGCCCTGTATTCGCTGAATGGAAATCTGGGGTAACAAAGCTGAGGTCACAATTTAATTAGTCTAATTCAGGGAAGAGTTTGACTCACTAATTCCAACTTTCAGCTGAACAATTCAAAATTCCCCTGGGCCATACCCTTAGGAAACTAGCACCCGTTATTTAATTGGTTTACTAAGATGGTGCCACTCAAGATCCAGCCTGTCAGCAGACTGCATCTGTCAAAGGCTCACATGCCTCAGCACATTTCTTCATGGCAATGTTGCAATTTTGCTAGATTCATACAGCTCTTAACACATGCTTTTTGAAGCCAGCTTACCCTTTTATGCCTAAAAATAATTGCAGGTGGGGTTTATAATTGCTAGGACAAGTTGCAACTCTTGCACAGCAAAATATCCAACTGCCTCTGCAAGTCTAGTGACAGGAAATATTCCAGTGCACTGCAAGAGAATTGTTAGCAACTCAAGCGCTCGAAAGTTAGGGAAGGTGAGATCAAAAGTAGTCCATACACATTTAGATCAATACACCATGGACATTTTGATTATACTCGATGACATAAAAATGTAACTTAACATCACATTTGGTCCTGCTTTGAGCAGGGCTTGGACCAGGTGACCTTTGAGGCCCTCTCCAAGCCAAAGTATGTTATGATATATAAAGATTTTTCTTGTAATTTTTGCTTGACCAGTGTATCTTGCTGTGAGGAACAATTCTCTGGGGCCTTGGATATCTGAGTTCCATGGCTCCTTTCCAACCAGTTTAGTTCTGCATAGTCCTTCCATTTCTTTTTAATTCACTACCTAGTAATTTCAGTGGGTGCCTCTTAGTCCCTAATGTAATTAGTAGGTACATAATTGTTCTCTTTTCCATACCTCTCATGGTGTTTTATGTTTTACTTGTATTTCCTTCTTGATCACTTTTTTAAATAGCCCATGAGATTCATGAAGAGCTGGATACATCAGTAGTTTTACTGAGTTAGTGTGGCCAACACTCAGGTGAATTCCCATTTCACGTGTAGTTAAACGACGATTCACATTTCCAGCTCATGCTGGGTGCAATAGAGTCTTTCTTCTCCATACTTCTCATCCCTGCCCTGGACCTCTAAGGGTGCTGTTCCACAGCACCTGTGGCTGATCCAAATCTGCCCTGATGTAATCCTTATCTCTGTCATGGGCTTTCTTTTGCTGTTCCCTCTCCACGAGGCCACACCGTCTGTTGCCATCTGCTCAGGGATCTTAACTAACAGCAGACTATTTGCTTTATCTGTGGGGTTATTTTTCATCCTGTTCGGGTTTCCGAGCTCAGCCACTAAGGGGCAGAGACGCTGAGCCGGGAGGGCAGGGATGCACGGAGGAGGATGGGCAGGACCCCGGTGGTGCTCACAGACCTGCTGCTGGGAGTCCCTCATTCCACCGGGAGGGTCTGGCTGGCTGAGAGCGGCTGAAACAGTTCCTGCCTTCAATACTTGATCCCAGCTCTGCTTTCAAAGTCATCAGCTGGGCCACAAGCACTGCTCAGACACTCAGAACAGCTGTCTCAAGCCACCAATTTAAAGCCTAACATCTAAATTACTAATTCCAGGTTAACTTTAACAAGCCAAACCAGGCTGCAGCAGTTACATACATAATAAACTGAGAGAAATCAAATACATTTTCTTCATGAGATGTTTCTATTAGTGACAATGGTGCTTCCAGCTACCATAAAAAGTAGTTTGGATCTAACTTATACAGACAAGGAACCTAATTTCATCAAGATTGTGTGACTTTTTATTTCCCAAAGGAATCTTAAATTACACTTGAATGTAACTTTCACCAAAGCAAAAGTTGCCTCTTATATGTTTATATCTTTTACTGTGTATAGCAAGGAAAATGAGAGATAAACTTTGTGGAAAGACAAGAACCTGTCAGATGCCCATCATACAAAGCAAGACATACCCAGTCCTAAAAGATGCTATTATAAGCTACTCATTTTTGCCCCATTTCAAGTTAGGGCAGGGACTGTGCTGAGGCAGGGCTCAGAGTAAGGTTTTGTATCTTCCTTCACAGACCATCATTCTCCCTATCAGAAAGCTTCTAACATGATGAAACAAAGTCCGGAAAACTGGGGAAAAAATGCATTTTCTTCCCTTTTAAAAATTATTTACACTATTCCAAGTGACTATCAGGCATGACTGTGATGCCTTAGGAGCACACACTTGAAAATGGAAATGAGGAAGCCACCTGAGGAATGCCACAATGCATAAAGGTGAGAGACGTGGCCAAGCACAGGACACAGAGAGAGAGAGAGACAGGTAAGCACCCAGCTGGAAAAACAGGCACTCACTGTATATTTTACTAGCTCAATTTAAGTAAAACAGCATCAGCTCAGATGTCAGCTTGCCAAAGAGAGAAAGCTTTCCAGAACAAGATCACCCTTTCAGCCTGTGTTTATAGAGTCCCAAGGTTAAGAGGCACTTGGTTCATAGCTCCTGGGAGCTACCACAGCATTGAAAAATAAACATAAATAATGTCATTAAGAAATATCTTCAGAAGTCTGTGCCTCATTTTGAAAGCCTCACATGATGCTCATTTCCCTCTGGGATTAATATTTCCATTAAATCTAAGACTTGGCATTTGCCCTCCTGAAGAGAATATTTCTTTAAAATTTCCTCTGGCTTTCAAGACAACACTAGTAGCAGCCCCAGCTGCCTGGCTGCATGCCAGCAGACCACGTCTCTGTCCTGTGCCCCCAGCCACGAGAGCTGCCACAGCCAGGACAGCAGCTCTCATTACATTATCGCACAGCTCGATCATTTCTGAGTACTTTGGTAGACCTCAGAAAGCAAAGGGGCCAGGATTTGCCTGCAAAGGCAAGGAGGAGGAGGCAGGAGGAGATCCCCAGACCAGCCTGAGTATGAAACTATGCAGTTGTGCTGCCTCCCAGAGCAGGCAATGACTTTATCTGGTGCTGTTGATAACATCTCTGGTTTAGTGCCGCTCTACTTCTCTGTGTCATCCTTCCTCTTCAACTCTTTAAACAGATTATGGGGTCGAAGCCAAGCCTGAAGAAAACAGCCTCAGCAATTTACTAGTAATAAAGTACTGTTATGCAGGGACTGACTGACTATGCAGCACTCAGTGGTGTCTCAGAGAGGACCCAGAAGAGAACATCCCAAAGGAGCCTGTGGGAGACCTCAGTAAGCAGACACTCTGCCTTCTCTTCCCTATCCAACCTCTGGCTGAAAAATTGGCATCCCCTGAAGAAGATATATCTCTTTTGCCTTATCTTTTCAAAAACACTCATTATCAGAGAATCAAAGAAACACGGAATCACAGAATGATTTGGGTGGGTCCTTTATAAGGTCTTCTAGTTCCGACCCCTCTGCCATGGGCGGGGACACTTTCCACTACTCCAGGCTGCACAAAGCCCAATCCAACCTGGCCTTGAACACTTCCAGGGATGGGGCTGTGTTACAATCTGTTCCAGTGCCTCCCTCACAGAAGCATTATCAATAACTATAATCCTTGATAATCTTATTACCCATCATCAGCCCCTCAGTTCCACACAGGCCTTAATGAGACAAAAATGGCAGCTTGCGTCCAGTGAGGACTATTATTAAAGAGTTTAGAAATGTCTGGACCCAGCAAATAAATCCACATGCATTACATATTTCTCTAAGTAGAGTAACTATTGTCTTAGGGGTCTGTTCTTCCACATTTCAATATGTTGGTAGCATTATTACTAACATCACTATTGTTACTGTCAGTTTGAATGAGGGTGCATATCCTTGCAGAGCACATATCTGCAGACAGTGCAACCCAGCCTGCTTTTGTTCATTTGAAAGAGGTCTGCAGCTTTGGTTTGAAGGGTTAGACCTAATCCTAAACTTCAGGAATGTCTAAGTGTGATATATCTGTGGTTGAGTCTGTTGACTGAAGCAGGAGTAGTTCTGATGACTAGCTAACGATGCTTTTAACCAGATTGTCCAGGTACAATTAGCTTTATTGACTGACTTTACCCTATGCTGTTTGCCAGTGAGTTGAATGCACACAGTGCTACTTGCTATCTTATCACTTTGTTGAGTGAAGCTATAAAATAAAAGGAAACTATAATGAATGTATACCTTTAACCATCTTTACAGCTAAGAAGAGGAATCCAGAATCTGGACACTCCTTCAGTAAATCTCTGGAGATGTCCATATCCTGTTTCGAAGAGAATTTTTTTTGCTTACAAAATATGCTCCCACTGGCTATCATAAAACAAACATATTTATTATCTGACTTGCCTGATTTCCATAACACTTCTGTATCTTGCTAATATTAACATACTTAGCATATTTACACTTAGTAAACAAAACTTGTAGGAGCAAAAAAATGATAATAAAAAGCCAATCATTAGTAAGCTATTTATTTGTGACAATTCTCTGCTGAGAGTGGACAATGTTTATTAGGTTAATAATCTCTCAGATGTAAGTAGGGTTCACAATAGGACAGATAACAAGAAGAGCGGGAACATCACATCCTGTTGAAATTTCAGGGTGATTTATATCGGCACATTTTTTATATCCTATTGAGGATTCATTTTCTACTGTTAAATAAAAGCAATGGGAAAAAATCAAGCTAGATTTTGAGACTACAACCTCTAAACCACGCCTTCAGCAGGGGTCAGCTCCACTAACCTGAGCAAAGATGTGATAGTCCCCATGAAAGGAGGAACCTCTGTCCCTTTGGACAAAAGATCACTTTCAGCAGCAGAATAGTTTATCAGCCTGCAAATGTCTAATCTCCAGCAGCTAGATATCACCATGGGTTATGGTCAGTCTTCCCCAGTTATTCCTCCAAAATGAAGGGCCCTCACTAATGTGGGAATAGTTTGTAGTTTTGCTATGACAAGCACGGTGTTTTGCACTCTCCTTCAGTGTCTCTCTCTAAAGCCTCCCTGGAAGGAAAGGGGAGCTTACCTGCCAGGCTTACTTCCAGAGCCTGGCAAGTAGTCAGTCTAAAATGTTCTTTGACCAGTGTTAATCAAGTTCAGCAAGCATTCTGGTGCTGCAGTGTGCAGTGCCAAGGCAGTTCTTTTCCTTATCGGTCCCATAAGGATTTAGACCAGGATGCAGGAACAAAGGAGCAGGGAACAAGGAGGTGGAGCTGGGAGATGGGTGGACCCCTGGGGACAGTGGTGTTCAAACACCGTTTGGAAAGGGATTAGCAATATCAGCTCCTGGAGAGGGAAAGCCACAAAAATGCCAAGTATTACAGGTTTTGAAAAAGATTTTTGACAGCTTCCCCTCCACCTCTCCCATTCAACCTACTGTAGACTTTGCAGCTCTAATCTAGTGAGTGGCTTACCTCCAAGTCTCTTGACTGTGATCTGGCCTCTCTCTGTAAGACACTGGATGCCATTGTTCCTCACACATTGTTGCAACTATTATTTCTTGGCCCAAGTTTTAGAAATATAAATCAGCCAGAGATAAAGGGTGATTGAAACAATAATCATTGTACAATAGTGACAGCTTTTTACCATATTTTTATATACCGTAATGAAATGTCAGAGAGAACACACTGAGGATAATGAAACTATGGGAGGAATAAATCCAAATCAAAAGTCCTGGAAAGCTTCTAAAACAAGAGAATCCAGACTTGGAGGCAGAAGTGCATGTTTATGGGATGCAGACTCACTGCACAATGCATTCATCCTTAGAAGCATTGTAGGAAAAAGTGACAATTTGTGCAGAAAGTGTGTTAATGCTTTGGAATATTTTGACATATTTTATGTGCCTTTATTATCAAAATGGGAGAAATATTAATAGGGGAACAAGCAAAAAAGGTATGGAAGAGGAAAAATTATTAAGAGACAGCAAATTACCTTTGATTCTCACAGAGGCAATTATCACAGGGAGAAAATCTGAGAGAGCAATACTCTGCCCCACTCTGCCTATCAGCTACTTTTCTAGTCAAGGCCTGTTAGCCTTAGCTATTCTCACCAGCAGTACCAGTACGTGGGCAGACATGCACAGACCACATGGCATTGATAAGAGAATGGCTGAGTCTTTGTTATTTGGCTGAATTCTAAACCAGAGCAATGAAAGTTAAAAGAAGAGCCTGAGACAGCAGAGATGGGTGGGTATGGCTGCAGTTCTCAGTTGCAGTCCCACAGTACAGAGGGTGCCTGATCAGCAGTGGATACCCACTGTGTGTCCTCCCAAGCAGTGCACAACATGCTCCTTCTCCCTTTCTTGCCCCAAGGCCTCATTCCTGCAGATTTGTTGGAAGTAGGAGGTAAGCAAGCTGAAGGTGTCAACTGGATGTATACAATACCCTTTAACCAGTTTATTGGCCTCTAGCTATGTTGTAAATACCGTAGCAGCATGGCCATGTGATGCTTGGAGCTCTGCCAGTAGCTGAGGCTCTTAGGGCTGACCACCCATTATGGACAGCTTAAGATATGGCTAAGAACATGAACCAGGAAATGACATCCAGAGCAAGTAATCCCTCCCACTCTTTTAGTTTTTGTGTAAATGTGGTAAAAGATGCCAAGTGGAAAGCTGCAGAGATATTTCTGAGACAGCAGCTAGATACAATGAAGTGTATATAAGTTAATAGTCATTTTAAAATAGCTGAAGCCAAGTTTTCTTAACATGCAGTGGTGTTTGGAGAGAGCATCCCTACTCAACATAATGCTCTGCTATCTCAGTCAGGTTTAGACCTGGTAGAAAACTTATCTTTTGAGGTTTACCAGTGAATGACTACTAGCAATAACTAAATACAACCCCCCTTTTGGTAGTAGAAGTGCACTTAGAACAATCATTTAGCCTTTCTGTCAGAAATTATCAACTCCATCAGAGCCAGTTATTTATGACTTATGAATAAGACCTCTGTTTGCAAAAAAAACCCCCAAAGAACCAACAACCCCAGCTTGTCTGGCAACAAGCCTGTAATTATTCAGAGCTTCGTGTGGGTGTGGTGAATCAGTGAAGCATAGTCCCTGTATTTATTTAACAAATAAGTATACCTCTAGCGTATTTGGCTGCCAACTCGCAATAATAATGAAGTTTTCTTCTGAACTAACTCATCTTGCCTAAGCAAGAGCCAAAAACAGATCAAGCATACCTGATTCAAGCTGCCCTTGCACATTTTCCAATTTGCACTTATTTCAAACTTTGAGTTCCAGCCATCTTTGGGAAAAATGCCTCACACCATTCTGTGTGTAAAGATGTAATCTTTGAATAAATCTGCTGGTTTTAGTTCCAGGTGAGCTACTTTTAACACCAGGTAGCTGGAACCCATGATTAGAGCCCTCTGGGCAGTAGCCACATGGCCCTGGAAGGCACACCATAGAGATTTTGCCATTGCAACAAAGGGAAGAGCATTAGCTTTTGAATTCTGGAGGTCAATAACAACTCTCTTTGTCTCCCAAAATTCCTCTTTCAACATATCTACTTTTAGTCACTCAGCTTCAGTCATGGGGACGGGAGGTAATGTTTTAATGTTCCTGGTCAACCTTAGTCCATAATGAATCAGAAATGCTCTTCTTAAGACATAAAAAACATTAGCAAAATATAACTACACTCAGATATAGAAAAGAGCTGCCTTATTTGTTTTACCAAGCCAGACATGTTAGTTGCAGAACGTGCTCACACAGTAGCTGCACACGTATGTTGACAGGTTGTGCAAAAATTATCAGGTGGATAAATTAGGAACATGAGTGCAAGTATTGCTTCAACAGGTGTTCTGTGCCTCAAAACATGTGTTGCTGCAGTTCATTAAATTCTGGACACATTACATTTGATAGGGAGAATTTCCACACAGATCATCAAATCACAGCATTGCCTGGGTTGGAAGGGACCTTGAAGATCATCTAGTTCCCAGCTTACCTGCCCTGGGCAAGGACAAGTTTCATCAGACCAGAGCTCAGAGTTCCATCCAATTTGGCCTTGAACACTTCCAGGGATGGGGCATCCACAACTTTTCTGGGCAACTTGTTCCAGTGCCTCACCAACCTCACAGCAAAGAATTTTTTTTGTATAAATAATCTAAACCTGCTCTCTTTCAATTAAAACCATTCCCCCTTGTCTGTCACGATGTGCCCTTGTTGAGGATAGAACCATTGCTCAGATTACTGGTAATGCCTAGACAGGTGTGAGGGGGGGAGTTGTGGAAAAGTTGTCCACAAGTTGCCCACATTGTGGCAATACCTCCTCCAGAGTCCCAAATATTTTTTTAGTATATTTTGAGAAGGAAAGTCTTTTGAAACATTCAAAAGTCACACCTCTTGAGTCTTACCCTTATCTCAGGTAACGCCTACGGTAAAAAATGTATTCCTTGTAGTGGGAATTACAGCTCAGATTTGCAGTCATTGTCAGATACAGTTTCTATAGTTCAAGAATATAACCACCTGTAGTTGTTTCCCTGCCCCACTGCTGTGCAGAGAGTTTGACCTCTGCTTCAGGAAGCTGTGATTGGATATGATGATACAAACTGCTGGAGCTTGTCCCAATCTCTTAGCAATCAGTGTTCCCACAGAAGGAGAGCTGGCAGAACAGGTAGCCTGTCCTTGCTGAACTGCCCCATTCAGCACTCCAAGTTCAGTCAATCATTATTGACACAGACTGAGCAAGGCTGGCTGAGGAGCAAGCACAGCTTCTGTCCTGCCACTGCCCTGGAGGGAGGGATGCCCCGCAGTGAAGGGGGGAGCAGGCAGCTGAAGCTAGGGCCAGCTCCAACAGGGGACATTGCTTGTGCTCATGGGAGTGATGAATTTGGGCTCCCAAGGTCAGACCTAGCCCAGATATCACAGAGGGGACTGCTGGCTCTGTGATTGCAGGAGGTTGTTTCTCCTGGCACAGCAGTGTGCTGGCTCTCCTGTCTAATCTTTTCCATTGTTTTTCCTAAAGTTTGCTACTGAAATAGGAAAGGTCACAATGTATTATCAGACACAGACAGGACTTGAGCATTATAGTGTTTATATGTATGCTAGAGAATGTATCCTGTATCAGAATTCATCTTGGGAAAGTCTGAGACTGTATCTATTAAATGTCACTTTTTGGATTTTTTTTTTTTTTTTTTGGTCTTGAAGTCTATACCTATGCTTTGCTCTCAAAGGCAAAGACATGTGTTGGTCTCAGACTGCTTATAACTCTCTCCATTGCCAGCATGCCAACACCATCAGAGAAACCTTCATTCTAACCTCCGCTGCTTATAGTATTGTTGAAAATGTATGGCTGCAAAGTCACCCTAGAGACATATATTATTACCTAGCCAGGTTCAGTTTGTGTTTTAATACAGATAGGACTTTAGTTCTGCTTTTAAGAGCTGATTTCAAATTAGGACTTTAGATCCCTAACTAACTATTTCAGTTTAAGTCTCTCCAAGGGACCCATCATTGTGAAAAAGCTGCTTAAAGTATTTAAAGATAAGATTTATTGTACCCAAGGCAGCTATGCTTTCCTTATTCTCTCTCTGTACTGTGCCTGTCTGGCATTTTATTACACTTCTTTATTCTGTATTATCTTCTTCCTTTACCCCATCTCCAGTAACTGAAATGGATATCAGGTACAGCACGAACAGCAAAGGCAATGCAGAGTAGTTGGGATTTCTGGGATTTCTATCTCCTCTTGCCTGTCCACCAGTTACTTCAACATGGAACAGTGTTCAGAGTTCCACTGAGAGGCATGTTTGCTCCAATGCTCATCCTCATGGACCCCAGTTGTGCAGAGATCATTGCCAAGGCTGGAGCACAGCTTGAGGACACTCTGCCAACTCCAGCACTGCAGCACGGCCCATCTGCCCAGTGCTCATTCAAAGCTGGGAAGTTTGTTGTGAACATGGTTGCTGGAGCCAGAGATGGGCTGTCCAGTCCCGTAGATGAATGGGTTAAGTGACTCAAAATCTTCCTTTTTTCAAGTTTGCCTCTTCTCTTTTTTTCCTGAGATATTGCAGGTATAGTACAGATACATTTGAGAGGTGATGTGATAAAAATACTAATAAGATAAACCCACTGAACAATACTGTCCTGAGTGGAAAACAACCAGCTATTGTTTCAGCCTCCTCCTCTGCTTTCTTATCTTGTGTGAAAAATACCTGTGGTTCTCAGAGCACAAACATGAAGGATAGAGTGAGGCCAGGTCTACAACAGAGACTTCTGCTTGGCAATGATACATCTGCCAAAGGTGTGAAGAACAGTGTTCCCTGACAGACACAACCGTGCTGGTCAAGAGCTCCTACACAGGTATGGCTATATCAACAAATCTGCACTTTCTTGGATTTTAACCGCAGAGTTTCTGACCAAATTTGGTGTGTATTAGTGCTTTAAATACTGGTATTATGACTGGATTTACCAGGACTGCATGGGAGGCTGTCACCCCAGTGTAGTGCCACCAGAGCATGAGGCTCTTGACTCCTACACCAGGCCTGGGAATGGACCTGGGGGGAAGGTGGGGTCTTCAGCTCCCCTGCTTCACTCTTTGAGTCTTTGGAGAGAAAGCATTTGTGTCTGTCCCGTGTAAACATCTGTGGGAGTGAAGACAGATGAGACCTGTGTGAGAAACTGGGATGGCACCTAAACAAGGGTGTGATTCTGAGTCTGTACATCCTCCTCCTTGACAGAGTGCACAGGCACGTGTGGGGCCTCACACTCACATTGAGGTGACTGCCTGGCTCACAGGTTTACAAAGCCTAGTCCTTACTCTCACAGATCTCACCAGCTGCAATGTCCCTTCATTCCACAGAAGCTACTTTTTTAGTCTCCTTCTCTTCCACTGCAGCCCAAGAGAGTGTTGTTTAGTATGAAACACATCAGCCCTGTGCCAGGCACAAATCCCAGACATCTGTGGAGAGGAGAGGAACAGAAGTGAAGGCACTGGAAAAACATTTGTATCTTTAGATGTACTGTAAAAAAAAATAGGAAAAAAAGAAGACTACAGTTACGACAAAATTCAGGTCCGAGCTTCTTGCTCAGGCTTCTTGCACATCCTTCTGAGCTCCTAGGACTATAGTTGAAGCCTGTGAGTGAACATATCTTACACATGTAAGACTCCCAGACAGATTTGGTAGCGTAGTTATCTCAGCAGCCAAAAATTGAAGAGCCTTATCTCTTGCTTCTAAATTGTGTCATTTTCATAACATCTTTAAACATAATATTTTTAAGTTACTTTTATGTCAGTTATGTCCTGCAGCTGCATTTTGGAAGAGGCCATGTGTAACCAAGGAGGGAATTTATAGGGAACAGAAGTACATGGAGAATGCATTTACACCTGCACAGAGTGTACACCCTGTACATTTACAGCGTACACAGATGGGAGAACTGTGTATGCTGAGGGGCTGCTATAAGGTGTAACCTGGAGCCCCTGCAATGACCACTGCAATGGCTTTTCAGGGTTTGGTTCACCATGTGTCAAGAGGGACTGAGCAGGCACTGGTTTCAGGGATGTAGAGCTGTAGCACTGCCAGTTGTACCTGTCCCAGTCAGACCTCATTTCAGCCTCCCCAGCACTTCCCACTCTGCCTGTGGCACAGGACCATGTGTCAGTCCCTCATAGTCCTTGCAGCAGGACTGGTCTCCAGTTCCCCTCAGTCCTGCCCTGCCTGGCCGTGGACCTCAGACATCCCTAGATATAACAGAACAGTTAAAACTCAAAGCCAAGTTTCACACCTCATTTGGCTCCTCTTGACAAGCACAGTCAAATTCTGCTCTCATCCTCCTCTTGCTCCCAACTGAGCATCTGCACCAACCTGAATGCTGAATTCACAGCATGTGGTACACCAGCCCTGGAACCTCACTGGCTCAGAAACTGTTCTGACTACAGCCTCATTATTTTTATACTGTTTGGTATCTGAAAAGTTATCACAATGTGGCTAACAGGAGCTTTCACACCTCTCAGATGACAAGGAGCTGAGATAACCCCAATCCAAATAATTGTCATTTTAACAAATGTGTAAATTCAGTCAGGCTCAAAGGATTTAGATTTAAATACCCAGAGGGTTGAAAATTGTGTGCTTCAATACCCTGTGTCGATCTGGGAAGGCTCTTTGGAAGCATCACAGATATCAAGAGTTCAATTCTAGGCAAAGGGAACCAAAGTTTCAGTATCACAAATTAGTCATCTTGTCTATTATTTGATCATCTCCAAGGGAAATTGCAAAGTTCTTGGGATCTTTTTATCACATGTCATTTTGTCTGCCTTGTCATGAAATTTCAGTTTCAGTTGTGCTACGTAAACGCTGGTGCAGAGCTTCAGCTCAGCTGCTGGCACAGTGAGCCTTTGAATACTCTTCCAGGCAAATTCTGAACCCATCATGCATGGAGTTGAGCATCTCCAGACTGTGCCAGTCAGTTCCAGCGCAGAAAACAGCCCTGAGCATCCCTAATTTGCAAGAAAAACCATAGCCCTCAAGCCTTCATTGGTCTGTCTGCCATCAGCAAGATTTTCCACCGGCTGAGCAAGGCAGGATTTCACCCAGGGGATATCCCACAGTTGTGCCAAAGGCTCTCACACTCGGCTCGCTCGGGATGCATCTGTTTTCTGCTGGCAGGCTATCAGTGCCAAGAGTGCTGCTCCCAACTGCACATAGCCCTGACCTCACCAAACAGGTACCAGGGCTGTGCACAGCAGGAACTTGCACTGGAGGCTTTTGTCTTAGGCTTTGAAGAAAAAACAAAAGAAGGGGAACAGAAAACTGTGAAACTTCTCCATTAAATAGGATCCATAGCTTAAGACTTCTCTTCTGTTGTGAGGCAAAAGGGGTTGACTTCTGTGTTGAATGCAAAGAGGGTTTGGGACAGGAGTGTTGTTTACAGATATTTGCCATGTTCCCAGTGGTCAAACCACAGGTATTTCTTTAATTCATTAGAACTTACTTACAACTCTACTTAAGTATGTGAATACATAAATAATATGCAGACCACAGCCTAGGCTCAGCAAAACAGATACTCTCTCCAGCACAGCCAAAACCAGTTGTGACCCTCTTCAGCTCCACTGATAAAGTATGAATCACAATGAAGCAGCACAAAATACCTACCTTGCTGGTTTTGAGGTTTGAGACTATAAAAAGAAAAGTTTTATTCCACCTCTGCAGAATCTAAACTTTATGCAAAAATCTTTAAAAAGCAACTGAGTGACACCGGATTTTAAAACTTCATAATAATTTTAAAACATAACTTGATAAAGTTTTCAAAAATACTAAACACAAGGCACAAAAGAAGTATTTTATATAAGGTGGAATCCTTGGTTTTAAGTGCTACCATATGCCCAGGCATCCTTCAGCTCCAGGCCAGTAACAATTGCCCCACACATCTTACCCTCCATGCATTTCCTTCCTGGACTACAGCAGAGCAGCATCCTTGGTCCAATTGTGTGGAACAGGGTCAGCTGCAAGCTGATTGTCATCCTCTTGTGCCCCATTTTTCATATTCATTCAGCCCTCCGGTGTGGCATATGATAGAATACTCATACTGTAGTACCATCCCTGTGTCATGAGAGACCCAGCCACTGACTGAGCCTGAAAATGCACAACACTGGACTGTGGTACTGGTCAGGCTCCTGGAAAGCTTCCACCTCCTCTGGAACTTTCCTTCCATCCTCACAAAAACCCAGGAAAATGTCGTGTACAAAACATTAGCAGCAGCTTTATCCATCCTTAGGCATCAACAGTTCTTTAGCCATCTAAAATTGTCGTGTTAATCTAGTTATCTGAGTTTCATCTACAGTCAGTGGAGACAACATTAAAAACACCTCAAAAGGACAGTTCTTCCCATTTATGCTAGATACCTGTTTTAACAGGATCAGTTGCCCTCTGGAGGAGGTTTTTGTCTTCATTGATTAAAAAGACAGACAAGTAGTACAGACCAAGTGCTTAACTTCTAGAGGACAAAAGCTAAGTAGATCTTATCCCTGATCACATATTTTCCTACCTGAAGGAAGAAGCAGAGAAGACTCCCTATAAAAAGGGACAGATTAAAACTCTGAGGTATAAAAAAAGCAAAATTGAAAGTTAAATCTGTTTGATGCCAGTGATGGACCAACCAAATCACTAACAGGCATAGCTAGGTTGTACCAGGTAGGGATTGAGAAAGTCCAGGCCCTATGATTGCATCACAAACCCTGGAAGGGAAGTCTGAGAAGTAGGTGATTACATCAGGATGGCTAGGATGATTTACAGCCATGGTAACAAGAGCTTTCTCTCATTACATCATTTTTTATGGCAATCATAGACAACTTCTTACATTAATCATGAAATTTAAAAAAATCAGAAATGCAATTCTGTGATGTAGGAAAGGCTTTTAATCTGGCACAGAAAATTCATCACAAACTGGTATGACAGCAGTGAAATGGGAGAAGCAGGACAGAGATCACTGCAAGTCTTATTGCAAGAGCCTGCTACAACATCAGCTAGGATTGCTGGAGCCATTACATTGTCAATATTCTGGCTTTGGTGATGATGGCCTCTCATGCATGGATGAGAATGTGTAAGAACAAAATTTGCTTTCTATAGCTATGTTGAGGAATCTGGTCAGATGTTCCTGCCCTTGCTCTGGGAGGGCAATCACCCTGTGCCAACAAACCCTACAGGTCTTGCAGTCCAAGGGGGAAATTCTGGACTGCAGAAAAAGGACTTTGGCAATAGTCACAAAACCTACCATTCATGTAGGACATTTGCTAAGAGGACAGGTCAAGCTTGCTCACTCAGGTGAGGAACTAATAGTCTGAAACAAGCCTGTGATGGATCCCCACTCTCCTTTTCCTTAGGGCCATGAGAACCCTTGGCAATCTCTTCACAAAAGCTGGATACCAGGGAAGGGATGCCTGGAATTCCTGCAGCAGAGCCAAGGTTCCTTCCCTTTTCATCCCTTGCAGGAGGTAAACATAAATGGGATATGACAGTAGAATAATTATGACAGTGGAATCATGTGCAGTCCTTGGTGTTTGAATCAGTATAGCAAACTCATTGAAAATAAAAAAATTGTCAAGAGAAAGAGAGTCCATCACTGGCAAGAGAAGATCTCTTTCCTGCTCTTTACTGTTCCCAAATATCACATGAGCTTTTTACTCTACAGTAGAAATTCTGAAGTAACCTTTTCAAAGTGCAGCTTGGCCATTTTACTGAGTATTCTTATATCATACAAGGAGGAGTAAATGCTTATCTTTACAAGGAGAGATGAATTTCAGCTATACCTTCACTCATGCCTTCCTTGTGTGCTGCATTCCTTTTCCACTGTCTGGCCATTCCCTGGAAAAAAATTAGTTTCTTTATCTCTCAGTCACACTTAAGATAGGGTTCCCCATGCATGGTTGGATTTCAGCAGTGGGGGCTGTGGTAGGGACCTGTGTGGTGGGGACCCATGTGCCAGTCACAGCTGGGTCCAGCAATTTCTGAAACCAGACTGGGCGACCACCACACACCAGAGCTGCAGCCAGGCAGGCAGAGGATCCCACAGCATCCCAGCTCAGACATATTTCAGGAAGACTAGCAGCCATTTCAAGCAGGAGATACACAGAGAACACTTTTAGGGAGACAAATGAAGACAGAGATAATTCTGGAGATATGGAGCCAGGGACACACTCTTGGAAGGAGGAGCTCCATGTTAAAGGGAGGCAGCCTGTGGCTTATAGGCAGCCCCGAGTGGGCAGGGACAACCCTGTGGGACTGTGGCAATGGGTGATCAACACTAGGGAAAGGACAGCTCTGAGGGACGGTGGCCAAGAGGCAAAACTGTAAGAAGCATGAAGGACAGAGAAAAAACAGTAAGAATGACAGATGGCCAAAGGAATACCAGTAAGGAGCATGGAAAGGCAGCAGACTAAACCTATTGTTTATATGGCCCCAGCCCCTGAGATTATTCAGTGTAACCCACACCAAAAACAGGGGAAGGTAAGACTAGGGAGGAGGGACGAAAGGTGTTTTGCTGAATAGTGCCTGGGGAAGAAGAGTCAAGAAAGCTGCTTACCCAAGTGTTTACTTAATTGTTCATAGTTTCTTTTTCTCAATACCCAAATCAGTGGTTAGAAGCTTCTGTTAATTGGCAATAAACTAAAGTAAGTAAAAATTCTCTGAGTTGAGCCTGTTTTTCCAGTAAACCACTCACTCGGCATTTTCGTCCTTTGGCTCTTTCACCTCTCGCAAATAATCCTGTGCACACTGCCCTGGCGACACCAGAGGACCAGTTTTTCCACAGATCGACCTCTTTTCTACCCTCTCTTGCATCTTATCACTTCATCCATATTTAGTCTTTGTTCTGCCTGGCCTGATCAGCTCTGCCTTGTGAGAGCTTGGGCTTCCAGCTAACAAAAGACAAAGTCACAGCAGGAGTCTGGTGAGCAAAGAGCACCTGGACATGCTCAACAAAAGGGGGTAGCTTCATCTCTGTGCCCATGTTGTGAGCCCTGCCAGCTCCAACAAAGGACAGTTTGGGACTGAGGGCAGCTTGTGGCTTCCTGTGTGATGACTGACAAGCTATTGGAGCCCAGGAGAAAATCGGCATGATGCTTTCTTCTGAACAGAAGCGCAACATTCAAGTAATACAAACAGTATTAAATACAAATAGGAAGGAAATGGTTAGCAGTATTCTGTTTGCCTATGGCATCTCTTCTTACATTTTTCACAAACAGTTTCAGTATATTAGACTCCTGCTGACTTTAAGAAACTCCTGAACAATTTTTGCCCTTCTGCTCCAGAAATATTTGATAGCTTTATCTAAAGGTACTTGACTGTTCAAACATGCTCTTTATTTCCCATTTGAATTTATCTGCCTGCCTTTTCCTTTGCGGCTCACTTACCACTCTGTTCAGAAACTGGGGAAAAAATTTCACATGGTGTAAAATGTAGTATTGTCTCCTTGCTGTTTAGCCAGAGAAAAGCACTACACTGCACTGTTGTTATTCAGACAAGAAAGAGAACAAGCAAGAAGCACTGGATTGGAATAAAGGACAAGCAATGGATTTCACTAATATGCAGAAGGTCAGCACAAGTCTTATATATTAATTACATAGTGGTTGAGAAAGAGTGTGAAATCTGTTTGGGATCCAGGTAGCATACAGCTTTGTACTGGCTTTTACACTGGACCATGAGTTTCACCCCTACAGCCTCTGCCCTTGAAAAGAGTGACCCCCTCCTTGTGAAAGGCCACGGGTTCCCCCTGCCTGGTGAGCGTGGTGGGTGCCCGGCCCTGCTGGGATCTGCATGGAAAGGCAGGGAACGAGGAGCAGAGCTGCTGAGTCCAGTAGTGAGATCTGTTGAAAGATATGAGCAGCCCGAGGGTAAGGAGACGCTGAGAGAGACAAGAAAACTCCTAGGGAGTGGTCGAGCTAAACTAACAAAATTCTTTCCCATGCACATGCCTAATACTTAAAATAATAAAAACACCTTTTGGGGACTACTGAGCCATGGGAAAGCCAAACAAAATCTGTTTTGGATTTACTTTAGTCAGCAGCTCAGGAATATCAGAGACCCTGCTACATGAACTGGATATTTAAATACTACAAAATTCCAGAGAGTGCGATAAAGATGGACTTTTATTTGCCAAGAGGGGATGTGCTTGTGCAATGTTCTCAGCAACAGTGGATTTACCCTCACCAAAGGAGTAGTGCTTTTCCCAGAACTGGTGGGATTGCCTCCTTTACTCAGCCCTTCAGCCCAGTGCCGAATCCCTTAGTAATAACTTGGCCATAAAGCAAACAGCTCAGCTATGGCCCAGCCCAATCTCTCCATGCAGAGAAATGCTGTGACATTCACACACACACAGTTAAGAAAAGCAGCTTCTACATTTTGCATTAGATTTTGTTTCTAAATTTTGATGGGCTTTGTCCAGGCTGTCCCTACTCCCTGCAGCACTGCAGTCAAAGCTGGACTTCGGAAATGCAACAGCTGCAGCAGCCAGCAGCTCCCACTCTGGGGTGGGCTGTATAGTTAGACCAGCTCTGAACAGTAGCAGCTGTTTTTGCAGCAAAAAGGCCATGGTGAGCAGAAGGGCCTCGAGCTGAAAACCCCGGTGTGTTTTCCCAGTCACTGGGGAAGGTTGTTCATCAGAAAGGTACTTTGTGAAGAAGATGTGTTCTTCAGTATGTTTGCCTCTCGTTTGGCCTAGGATTAGATTTTGCCTGACAGTAACACTCAGGCAGATGTCTTCAGGCATTCCTTTTTCTTAAAGCAAATATATGCTGGTTCTTTGAAAGACACCACATTTTTGCTGATTGTGGCTTAGGTGGTGGTGTGGACACATCCCTGTGGAGACACGGTGGGACTGGCAGATGGACACTTTGGTCTCTGCCTGCATTTTGAACGGGATAAATTCTTGAGGGTGAGGGTGATTGGGGGCAGACAATCTGGAGGACTGGCTCTCCATACATGTTCATTGTCCTTTTGCTTTGGGAAGTGCCATGAACACTGCAAGATACTCTATGTGTCAGCCTTCACCCACGGGAACAGAATCAGACACAGTGGGGAACACGATATGGGGACATCTGAAGCTGTTAACTTCAGTACAGTGCAAATATCGCTGGGCTGCTTCCAGTCTGGTTGTAGGACATCTGTGTACTGCTGCACACAGCCAGGCTTGGTCTCTCACTGCTCAGGAATCTCTCCGTCACGGGGAAGGCAGCCTGCAAAGATGTGCAACCACTCAGCTGAGGATCAACTGGATGAAGAGATGTGTCAGAAGGCGAGGAACAATAGCAGTATTCAGTCATGACCAACATGGTTTGAAAGCACTGAACTAGAGATGTAAGGGATTTGCTACAGATGTGTCCCCAGATTCTTCGGGGCCCCAAGAAAAATCCAGGCCATAGCTTGATGATGTTGTAAATACAGCTTTAGCGCTCTGATTAGGTCAAAAATGCAGCATCCTCATGCCAAAAAATTTCTGTTAAAAAAAGGGTGAAGTAGAAGTAAGCATTGTATCCAGCCTACTTATCAAGTGTAACGGTTTTACAGACATATGGCACAGCAATTTTGCTCCTCAGATGCTGTGTGAAAGCAAGATATAAAGAATCTCCAGAAGAAGACTGCAGGGGGCGGAAATAGCTGAACTGACAGTGCATAACATCATGTTTACAAAGTAAACAAACTCGGAAGACAAAAGCAAACCTTCTCTCAAAT
The DNA here is from genome assembly GCA_013398275.1 of Promerops cafer. NCBI lineage: Eukaryota > Metazoa > Chordata > Aves > Passeriformes > Nectariniidae > Promerops > Promerops cafer. The sequence goes on from VZSE01008641.1 coordinate 3,192,537, forward strand.
CTTTAGTTAAAAGAGCCTTGTGTACAGCATGCAGCTATTAGCACCAGCACAGCACAGATGAGACAGAGAGATTTGAAACTGATGTTCCTTTAAAGAGCTTGCCATGTGGTGCTGCAGCACTAGCTGTCTTTTAAAATCCTGGTTTAGGAACAGACACTATTTACTGGATTACCACCAAGCAAAGGACTGTCACCAAATTTATTTCCAGCAGTCGCATCCATGGGCACTGAGTTGCAGCATCTGAGAACCATTGTCAGTGGTAGACTGAACCTGCATCCCCAGCAGCCATCAACTGCAAACCAGCTACACAAACCCTGCCCATCACTTTTCCTAAAGGTGCTTTTTGAACCAGCCACAGAGGGGATTTGGAATGTTTCAGTGCAAAAGGATGAGAGCTGACTTGTGCAACTGCAGCTTGCCTTACACAGGGAATGTTGCAAGTTTTTCTGTGTGTAGAAGAAAAAATCCACAAGTAACTGCTGCACATGGACACCTTGAATAACTAGAGGTCCATGAACAGCATAAAAACTGGGCTCACTAATGCATCCTGCTAAGAGGATCGCATCATTGTTCCTTCTGCTACACCGATGTGCTACAGAGACACAGAGGCTGTGCCTTGGATTACTTACTCAATAAAGTTACTGATAAGCTTCTTCTTAAACAAAGATGAGTCAGGTTTGCCTTTACTCAAGCCAGCTCTGTCCATAAGTGGGGGCTTAGGTGAGAACTCCACACAGTCCCATACTGATGCACTCTCACTTAGTGAATCCTGAAGTAGGAAATTGTCCTCAGTGCCATTTTGCCTTCCTTGGTCTCACTCTTTTTTTTCCCCACAAAAGCCTTGTGGTGATATCCAGAGCTGCTACCTTGTGGTAAATAATCAGGCTGCTTCGCTGTGGATAGGGGCTCTGGGGGAGCCGAGCCATGTTTTGGTGTTCTTATTGCAGGTGGTAATCTGTGCAGGAAAAATGAAAAGGAGGCTTGAGAAAGGCAGATGGCTGATCATGGTCAGTCGGTGTCCCAGATGTCCCAGGTGTAAACCTTCCACAGGAGGGCCTGGCCAAGGATGCCTGGGTGCCCTGGTGTAAAAGACCGTAGGAAATTACATTATAGGCATTCAACACTAAGGCCATTCTTCTCCTAAGACGTGGAAAATTCACTCCTGGATCAGAACATATCCTTGGTTCATTTTATTGGCAAAATACCCTGGAAATGAACCTCCTAGCTCTCACACAAAGGTCCAGAGAGCTTTGGTTTCAGAGGGGTGGGTGAAGGCGGTGGGGCGAGGGGTGGGGGGGATTATGCCTGGCTGTTGTTCTGTTGAAAGTCGGTTTGTTTCTGTCTCATAAAGTATGCAAGAATGTTCCCATGCTCTGCCCGGGCCAGCCCCCAGCAGCATGCTTTGCACATTAGCAGCTGATGCTGGAATGCGGCGTTCCCAGGGCAACTGGGAGCCCCCCATGGGGCACAGCCAGCCCCCACCATTGTGCAGCCCTGGCTGACGCGGCTTTGTTGGGTGAGGTAATGCCGTGTGTATGCAAACCAAGCCAGGGGCACAAATGGCACTTGGAAACTGTTCCATGACTTCAAAGGGAGGGCTGCCTGGCCCCCAGGAAGGCTGCCTCACTCCGGCCTGCACCTCCGCTACTGAATTTCACCTCCTCTCCCGCCCTGCTGCTACTGTCCCAGTGAGAGAATCCTCGGCCGCATCATTTGCGCAAACCTTTGTGGTATGGTTTAGTGGGCACAGCAGCATTTGGTCAAAGGTTGGGCTTGATGATCTTGGATGTCTTTTCTACCCTTAATCATTCTATTATCCTATGAAAAGAAGTGTAACCAACAGGTTGAGGGAGTGGTGTCTATTCCACTCTGGTGAGAGCCTACCTGGAGTACTGCATCCACCTCTGGGGCCCCCAAACATCAGGAGGACACGGACCTGTTGGAGCGAGCCCAGAGAAGGACTGTCATGGTTTAACCCCTGCCAGCAACCTAGCTGTACTAACCACTCTGAAGAAAATTAACTCTACCTGAGCTGAAACCAGCACATTGGGCTGCTAAGTTGATCACAGGGCTGGAACATCTCTCCTATGAAGACAGGCTGAGAGAGATGGAATTGTTCAGCATGGAGAAGGGAAGGCTCTGGAGACACCTTATAGCAGCCTTCCAGTACCTAAAGAGTACATGAATTCTGGAGAGGGACTTTTTACAAGGGCATGTAGTGATAGGCCAAGGGGGAATGGCTTTAAACTGAAAGAAGGTGTATTACATAAGATCTAAAAAGACCTTTTCTTTACAAAGCAGGTGGTAAAACATTGGAACAGGTTGTCCAGAGAGGTAGGAGATGCCCCATCCCTGGAAACATCCAAAGTCAGACTGGATGCGGTTCTGTGCAGCCTGATGTAGTTGAAGATGTCCCTGCTCATTGCAGGGTTGTTGGACTAGATGTGCTATAAACCTTTCCAACCCGAAATATTCTATTCTACGACAGCCCTATTGGAAGTGTGGCAGGAGCTCTGCAGTGGACAGGACTCAGGTGTTGCTATCAGTTTGTCAGCCCAACTTGCTCACCCATGTCTCCCCACATGGACCTCAAGCACAAAGTCAGAAGGCTTTATTCAGAACATTTTTATTTCTTGATGCATGAGACTGAAAAGAGTGCTGCACAGTAAGAAAGAAGAACTGTCCTCTCAGATCCATATTCCAGCCATGGACACAGCTGAATTCTTACCCACTGGCTTCAATAATTCAACTAATTCTACTACACTGTATCCTCAAGAGATACGGCTTCATATTGATTAGAGGCTTGGGCTCCAGTGAGCAGTGACTTGATGTATATCTAATGCTGTGTAAATGTTAAGAAACATTATTCTTGTCCCCAGAGCTTTGCTGTATTCCACAGGCAATGAATATTGAGAGAGGAATTAGAGGTTTTCCACCAGATAAAAAAAGAGAGAGCAATGTTATTGTTAAATTTAAAACCCTTTTATTAGATAGCTGTCTAAATTACATGCAGAAACAGAACATATCAGGGCATTAAAGGGACAAATCAATTCCTTAACACCACCTTGAGTTTAATAAAAATGTTGGCATCAGAGCATTCACTTGCCAGATTGATTGAGAAACAACCAAAATCTGCCTGTTCTGTGAGCCTAGTTTCTGTTCTCAACAAGAAAGTGGAGGAGGTATTTCAAAGGATATTAAAAAAACCTGCAAGTGGAAAATATGCAGTGATCAAAACAATCTTTATGGTATTCTTTGCTTGTGCAACAGCAAACCAATATGTGACTACAGCTAGGACTGAGAAAACTGCTGCCTGGGAACCAAAGGCATTCCAGTTCCACACCTATTTGCAGACTGCAGAGCGCTTTAATACTGACATCTTGTCCTAGTACATTTTGGCCCAGTTTTTCAAATATACATAGGATGCCAGAACATGCACATACGCATCAGTGAGTTAAGTGTCTAATGTTTTGGACCATGTGTCTTCCTATTTGTGTCTTTCACTACTGTGACTTTGTCAAATTCTCAGACATTTCTGTAGCACTTCTGAGAGGCAGGCAAGTCAAGCACACCAATGATGTGTTTTACCCAGTGCAAAATCAGTAAACAAAATGGCTAGAACTTTCATCAGTGTCAGTGACAAAACAGGGACAAGAAATCCTCTTGCTTCCAGGGGGGTGAGGGCCAACGTTGCTCCCTCAGCTTTCTAGCTCACTTGCCACGCATTGAGGTGATTTCATGATCACACAGGGCTTCTGATGGGAATAAAAAATTAATTACAATGTTCTCTGTAATAAAGATAAAGCAAAATCAAATGAAACTACATTCTTGAAAGTCAAGAAATTCAAAGATACTCTTAGAGCAAACTTATAATGTGGAAATAAAGATTACTATAAAGCATATAACTGTCCAATGTGTTCTTACCAAAACTGCAGCAGGAGGGCTTCCGTGTCAGCTATCCAGCTCCCTAAAAATAAAGCTGAGTAGAGAAACTTTCTGACCTGCTCTAGTGGGACCCAATTCTGCTTCTCTTCAGCTTATACAAAGCTTCCATTACTTTCAGTGGGAACAGCTTAGCAGTTCTGGTAGAGTGAATGGATGCATTATAATGTCAGTAATAACAAATGTCATGCACATTCCATGATTATCTAGAAAAATGATTCCAGGGTTAAATAGGCACGTCTTATTCAGATGCATGTCACTGAGCTGGGCCCATCACCTAGGTACTGGATGCCATCTCTCTCTATTTCTCCTTCTCCTATTGCTAGACATGCTAATCCTGGGCAGCAACCAAACATCACTATTGCAGTCTTGTCCAAAAACTATGCAGAGACAATTAGCCTCATTGAAAAAAGGTATCAAAGACCTCACAGTATCAATTATCTGTTTCTCAGTGCACACACACACACAGGCATGCAAGGGATTTTAAACATAGCTAAAGACAGTTCGCTGTGAATGGCAGTGACTTCATGCATTAAAAACTTTGCATCTCCCCCTGTGATGTAATGCCTGTGCCCTGAGATGAATGGCTTTGCTGCAGCTCTTTGTCCTGAAAGGCTAGGAGGGAGATATTCTCAGTCCCAAGGGAGATTGCAGCTGAACGTGCCCTATTACGATCACACCGGCAGCATCCATTGATCGCAAAAAGCAGGTGACAGCATCCCCATCAAAATATACACAGGGATGAATCAAACACCTCAAAGTGGACAGCATGGAAACTGGGAAAGGAGAACTTAGAGGAATACCACTGTTTTAGCATCTTCTAGGGTATAAGTAGTCTGCAACAGTAGGAGTTTGTACTTGCAGACTGCTTTAGTATGAACAGCCACAGTGCTCCTGAAAAATAGAAATGACATCCTACGTCTATCTCCTTTATGTTATAAAGGTAAGAACCAGGAGGTGTGTCCAGTTAAGTTCATGTTCCCAAATGTAACTCTCAGCATCCACAGAGCCTGAGGGGTCAGAAAGATGAAAAGTTAGGCAAGGGGGTGCAATAAGGATCCAGATGTTTGCGGAACACTCTAAGTGGTCTGATGTGGCTATAAGGTTTGTGCGGCAGTTTCCATATAAAATGATATTATTAAAGGAGTATTTTGTCCTTAAAAAATGCTTTTCATGTATTTTGAAACTGGTTTTTATGACCACAATGAATATATTCTGTGGCCTAGACTAGTTATTTTCTTGTTCAGTGCATATTTATTACAAGCACATGATGTAATACAGTTGTGACAAAATGCCTAAACCACTAGAGCAAAACTGAGTGAATCAGCCTACTAAACAAAAATACTAAATCACTTCACACTTTATCTTTGAAAGAACTTGTCAACAGAGAATGTGAAAAAATCCCACAACTGTGGGAAACTATTACAACTGTAATTTTTGTTGAGGGCTTGGCAGAGCAGCCACAGCCTCACCAAGAGTGCAGCTGACTCTGCAAACATGCTGAAGAAGCTCTGGGCCCAAAAGCTCACTCACTTTTTACAACTGTAAGAGCTCTTAATGCCATGTAATAGCCTTTCTCTGGACCACCGAGGCTGCAATGGTTTCAATGCTGCAGCTCTTCAAACAGGTGCCTTTCACAGGATGATCTGAAACTGATGGCCATAAATAGGCACAGCCATTCTAGAAACTTAGCTCTTAAGTCTGCTTGAAAATAACAAAAACAAATTTTCCCAATTTCCTTTAATAAAAATGTTTACATGCTCTGGAATAATTTACATTCTACTACCAGCCCCATAACTGCCCTGTGGAAAATCACTGTTATACCAGTTAAGTACATTTTTACATCGAGTTACTTTTTAAAGGCAAATTAAACCACACTGAAGAGGCTGTCCACAGCCTTTAGGAATCTGCTGTTGTTAATAATTAAACTTCACATCATTTCCTAAAGGTGGTGCTGCAGCCAAAATGCAATTCATAGCTGGGCAGTAGAAACTAGGCAAAGTAACTGTTCTTCTAATAAAGAACGATTACTGCCTTCAAGCATAATGCTTTTGACAGGCTGGTCTAAACTCTTGTCAGGGTCACAAGGTTAATCTCCTAGCAGCCACAGGCCCCCTCACTGTTGAGCGTGAACAATATGGTTAACATTTTTGGAATGGAGTTAAATTTCTTTGTCATTCCTAGCCCACACCTGACAGACGCAGCCCTCTCCTCTGCTTTCATAACCTGCCATCTGGAAGATAACAAATTCTTATCTAGCTGGTTGATCTTTCTTTCAATCGCTATGAATGTTTCCCACCACCGACCAAAAGACCAGAAAACAGAGTTTACCCACCTGAAATAAACTCTGAGCTTTCCTGAGGCTAATTCCTTCAGATCCTGCAAAATACAGGAATGTGTGACACAGCAAAGAGCTCTTAATACCAGCAGCATTCCTCCGGCTCATCACCACAACCACCACAGCTCTCATTCCTGGGCTACTGACTAAACGCAAATAAATTTTGACATTGTTTTTTGTTCACTATCTCATTGTATTTGGCTTCATTCACCAGTTTATCCCATGTAAGGCTAAGGGTAAGTTAATACAGGATGGATGGTGTTACTTAGTTTACGTCCTAACAAAGAAGAGCTGCACTTTGCTTAAGCACCTGCAGTGACAGTACAATATTTGCCTTCAGTAAATTAGCATGAACAACCAGTTACTGACAATTTCAGTAAGGGAATATACCTGTCCTCATAAAGACTTGTGTCCCAGTCAGGGGCAAGTCTGTAGATCAAGTCCTTGCAAACATCTGCAAGTGTTATTCAGAGACCCAAGTCTTGCTCAAACGTATACATGGCTCATCATATCTTCTTGCACTTAGGCAAGCTTCTAGTCCCCAAAATTGAAGGTATCACAGACAGTGTTTCATGTCCAAACCTCTCTCATGCCACCTACAATTAACCAAGAAATTCCAAATATTCTTGGCTAGCAGTGCAATCAAGTACTTAAGGTCCAGACAACTATGGTCTTATTTACATGCCCAAATCCATTCAAATCATTGATGTCAGATGCCTATGCAGACCTGGACTATTGAGAGCTATTCATGCTGTCCAATTTTAGGTGAGATCACCTCTACAGTAATAGAAGAGAAAGGGCCCACGGCCAGTCAGAGATAGGGGGTTTTGTTTCTTTATTGAACTGGCTGATGTGTCCCATCCAGGGAAGAGGGGAAGAGAATGTACACTGGGAAAGGCAGGTACATATGCTGCCAAAACTCTTCCAGAAGAGAAGAGGCATGGTATAAAAGGTTGGAGAATTCCCTCTACTAAGTAGCTTCTCTGTTAGAAACATGGATAGACTATCTCCCAGTTGCAGCTACCACAGCTATCCACTGCCATTCTTCTGCTTCACATCAGATCTAGAAAGCATGAAATTTTAAGACTTAGTCCTTTTCTTTCTGTGGGTTAGGTGACACTTGACATTCCAGTAAACCCTATTAAGCAGTGGGTTTCTGCTGAAAAGGTTGCCTGCCTCTGCAACAACTCCAACCGCAGTCCCTGCCATCCCTCCCTGTATCTTGTTGGAGCAAGGTTCTTCAATTCAGCACAGAGTTAGAAAAACAGATCAATTATTCTAGGGTAGGCCAAATGGACCAATTCACCCTGCAGCTGTACCATCACTAGGGTGCACTCCAAAGAAGCAGAAGAAGAAGACAGAGAGAGGGAGAGGAGCAGAACATTCCTTTTGGCTGGACCAGTTTAGCTGTAACCTGAAACCGTATCGTAAATTAGGTGCCTTAAACACAGAGAGCAGGAATTTGCCCCTTGCCACCCAGGATCTTAGACCACAAGGCAGGGACACAGCCAGCCAAGAGCCATGCTCTGTTGGCCTCCTCAGTAGGTCATGACATCCCTGCTTTCAGGTTCTGTGTGGGCGCACAGAAGAGCAATCTTTGCCATGGGCATCCTCCGTGCATCAGTGCCAATGATGCTCCCCTCCTTTGAAATGGAGGACAGGCCTGGATACACACATGGGGATATTTATGGATGAAGGAAAATGAGGTGATCAAGTTCAAATACTTTTGGGAATACTATTTTCTGTTTCAGAGAGGTGAGCTTGCAGGGGAGAGAGCAGCTAGAGAGCAAAAATGCTGTAGATATGTGAAATGACCTTATACCTGTCAGTCCCAGGGCGCTGGACTGGCTGTCTACACCTGACATGTGACTGAAAGCATGACAAAGGTATCTCTATTTACTTAAAAGTACTTACCCTACTTATTTTTACCCATGCAGAGTCACAGCAGAGTAAGTAAAAACCAAAAAAGCTGATGAGCATAGATGGCCATGTAACTGGCACATGAACGGTGATAGGAAATTACTATCTTTTTCGAATTTCCTTATAATTCTTTTCAACACAAAAACTGAAGAAAAAATGTATTTGTCACCTGAAAGGAAGTTAAAAAACTGAAAGAAATCTGGGATGGGCGTTATAAAGTGCTATCTACCTTTATATGAAATTTCTCAGTGGCCTGAAAACGAAGATTCTACAGTGCAGGATGCCTGGTTGAAGTGCTTTGGCCTCTTCAGAAAAGCCCTCTTTCAGCAGCTTGCTCATGTCTACATGACCAAGTGCTATGTTTGGGGCAGTGTTCAGAGCCCACTGCGCCCCAAGGTGAGAATGACACCCACCCCCAAGGAACTTCTGTGCCAGCAGGACTTCCCTCTGCTAGAGCTCAGCTTTACCACTGGAGATGGCAAGGGGTAACTCTAAAAGTGGCTTTTAATGTTACTGAGATGAGTATTTCTTCTGTCATTTTAATGGAAGGAAGGGAAACAGCTATTTTTAAAAAGTAGGACTCCTCTATGGGATCATTTCCAAGAGACTGTGGACATCATCCCCATGGAAAAAAAACAGTCATACAAACCCCCAAAACTGAATCCTCAACCTTGAATTAAAAGATTTTAAAAAATCAATAACGGTAACAGTTTTTATGGGACATACAAAGAATTAGGAAACACTTCCTACCTTTTACAGATTTTGAATACATTTTGGAAGTAACTTGAAGTGAACCAAGCTGACTTGTGCTTCTCATCTTTATTTGATGTATGATGACAAAAGGAGATAACCTTGGTATAGATAGCATGATTTATTCAGAACTGAAGTCAGTGAGACATGCTTACCCTGACTGCAGATTAGCAACCCCTGTGTGTACATTTTTTATTACTTTTGCCTTTTCTCCACTTACAAGCCATCATCTCCAGCTTTTACTTTGTCTTTGCCTGTCTCAAAAGTAATGTCCTTTCTAAAGGACAGAAACCAATCCCACCAGGGACTGTATTTCACAGCCACATTCTTTATTTACAAGGGGGTTTCAGTGCTCAAGATTTTTTATACTTATAAGATACCTAAGTTGTTTTTATAACTTGATGAAATGTTTATAATGTGATGAAATAGTTTTCAATACAGAAATACTTTAATGAGATGAGTTGCAGCAGACATTTTAACACTTCCAGGCAGCCTCTGGAACTACTGAATTTTGGTGAAATGTGATTATTATTTCTTGATATAAGCTTTCATATCAGCTCTGTTTATTTTCAGGAAGAAGACATTTTTTCTTCCTGAAGAATGACAGGTTGAAACACTCAATTCCAGGTAAATTGTTTTGTTCTGGCACTAGAAGAAAAATACAAGACAAGAAAAATACTAAAATAGGCAAGGGCTCTTATGACAGGTAAGCAAGCCTCTGACCAGAGTGGTGCTGCTGTGAAGGGTAGGGGCAGAGCCCTATCTGTAAGAAAAAGGAGGGCTGTGTGGAGGTTGTGGAGCACCTCTACACCTGAGCCCCATTTTCAGAGGTAAGAGCAAATCCTGACTAACTCCACCCTTGGGCACCCACTCAACCACTCAGAAGGAATTTATCAGGAATGAGAGGAGATCTAGATGCCTCTTTTTCTAATATACTTCAAATATAAGTACTAAAAATACTAAATATACTTAAAATAAAAGTACTAAAAATATTCTCGGGGTGGAATAAATCCCATACTTCAGGCACTTTTCCTAATCTGACGTCCTGTATGGACAGATATCATAGCACTCTTCCTGGTCATCTCTTGGCTTTGCACAGGAGCTGGGAATTCATTCAAACCCCTTACTCAGTGCCAGATAATGCGATGAGGAAGAAAGCTGACAGGACCTACATATAAGTAATTTTATCCAGAACATGGTCAAGAGAAGAGTAGTTATGGAATGAGTCTGTGCAGGAGACCCACACTGTACAGCAGAAGATAACTTTTTGTGAATTTCAACAGCATTTAAGTCAGGTACAGGCAATGACTTTTCTTCATGTTTGGATCTGTTTTGCCCCAAATAATGCAAAAATTGGATTTTCTGGTATTTCAGCCAAACTTAGCAATTTGACTTCCATTTGCATTGACATTGTTGCAAATTCAAGTTATTTCATTTTAAGAGATTAATTTGCTAGAACATAACTGACTTCTAATGACCATTTTTACAACCCTTTGTTTACAGATTTCACTGGTTCTTTCCTGTCATATTATATTCTGCTTCTGCTGCCTAATTTCAAAGCTCTTGCTGCTTTGACACAGCATACCAGTGTTAATACATAACTGATGCATTTACTAAATGGGCAGGAGGGAAAAACAGATGAGCAAGAGCACGGTAAGCACTTGACTGTAATTATCTGTGAATAGGCTTGGGTTAGCAGTGATAATGGTAGAAATAGATTTTACACGTCAGGCTAAATTCATCCTGTGGGTAATTCAAATCATCTTAGTGCCATTACTTCATGGAAATTTTCAGCCTAAATGTGCCCCTTTTCTTTTCTCCTTTCATCCCCCATTTCTCATTTAAGAAGCAGGATGACACAGCACATAAGGGTATCCCTTTGCTTCCCTTAAACTTGCAGGATTGTAATCTTATTTTTGGCTTTCTCTCCATTTTTTCCCCAGTATTTTTTTATCTAGGCACAAGATTTCCCAAGGCAGGGAAATCTGCAGAGCTGCCTGGTAGCAGAAGGCAGAGAAAGGGCGGCCGGGGCATTTGCAAGCGGTGGCCTCTGTTCAGCCAATTGTTTCCTGCACGTAGGATTTCGGAGCTGGTGGAGCTGCTCCCAGGCACGTTTCCCTCCCCATGCGCTCCGGCCCCCTCCCCGTTCCCCCTCCAGAAACACCAGCTCTCCTTTGTGTGGCGGCGCAAGGTGCTCCCCAGGCAGGGGGCTGCAGGCAGGACCCCAGCAGCCAAGATTACATTTCTTCCACATCCCAGTTTGCTGGGGGGTGGGGATCAGAGGGAACATACAGGATCTTCAAAGCAGAGGAAAGGCCGATGCTTTAGGCATGAAAAAAATCTGTGGTTTTGTAGAAAACGCTTTCCTGGCCCCACTGCCTTTGTAGATGGGTCTTTCCTGATTCTACTGCTTTTTTATTAATACTCTAACACTATATAATTGCAGACATTTCTATTATTAGATCTAGGGAAGAACAGAAAAATACAGATAAAAAAAAGAAAATCTCCATTTAGTATTAGAAAAAAGTTTAACCATGGAATGTTCTTCCAAATATTTCCAAAGCTGATTAGTTTATGTAAAAAAATCCACCCTTCCCCATAATCTAGTGATGTTACTCTTCCTTTTGGACCAAGAATATATATAAGTCAGCTAGAGAGAAAACGTTAAAAATAGGAAAACAATATTACAGACAGTAATTCTAATCAAAACACATAGTAAAATGAAGTGAAAAGCCTTTGTGAAACCCACGTTCAGAGACAGCAGAAGCCAGTTACTCCTTTGCAAGGTATGCTTTGGCAGGATTGTTGTCTTTAGGGGCTGAGAGAGGAAAACTTGCAGGAACAGACAGCCAGAAAGAATTCTGTATTAACCAGTGAATGACAATGTGTGTATATGTTTGCCATGCCGAGGACATGAAATTATTTTAGCATTGTGATGGAAGCCTAGCAGAGACTTGATAAGCACTGTGAAACCCTGGGCAGGGATTTAACAGCTCTGGCATGGTTTCAAAGTTGTCTGAAAGTAACCAAAACTTCATCATTTTAGTTTCAGTGTATGGTGAAATGAGTAAACAACTCCTGTCCCCAGAAAGGAACTTGTACCAGCAGCTTATCCACTTTGTGTGTATTTAGCTGCAGATACCAACTTGCCAGAGCACCTGTGTAGGCAAAGATACATCAAATGGGTTCTGTCAGAGAGAACGTGACAAACTCATGGCCAGTGGCTGTGCCACCACCAGCTGGGATCTCAGGAGGCTGTGTAATTAATGCAGGTTTGGGCTTGATTAGAGCTTGGGTTAGGAAATCTTGAAGCCAAGGGCCCTGGGAATTTGGTCAGAGTCAGAATAAATCATAAGCCTATAATGATGTTAAATGATTTTGTGTTACTGAAAGATTCTGTTTCTCTTTATAATAAAATATAACTTGTGACCATTTTAGTAAATACAGTCCCACAGAGACTCTGCCAAGGATAAGAGTTGCAATCTCTGTGCTCTAGGGCCAAATTTGATTTATGAAGCTATTCTCCCTACCCAGATTACCCACCTGGTTTTCAAAGGTAACGTTGAGGCAGAGGAACGTTACGCAGCTGTTCCCCTACTACCTGAAGGTGTCTCTGTTGAAATGTCAAATGAAAAACTTATTGAAGAAGAACATAAGGATCCTCTGGGGTGAAAGATACAATACACAGTGACATATATGGCACCAGAGACAATAGGGTATAAAGTAAAATCTCCCATATCGTCCCCAGTCACATGGCACGTCCCTGGCATAGGAGCCATCCTTCAAGTGCCCACAAGCAGTGTATGGCTCTAGACCTGTACCTTGGCCTCACTTGCAGAGTAATGTGGTCAATGATCAGCACAACAGCATTTGACTTTTATTTAATTAAAACTGGTGTCTTAAAGCTCACCAGTTATACCTATATCTTGTATATGGCGTTTGGTATAATGACTAATTATTATCAATAATATAATTAATACTGTACTAGCAGATAAGCCACACTGCAACTTTATTTTTACTGTTAACATGCTATTTTAGATAAATTTGATACTTTGCATGTAAAAAAAAAAATGTAAAAAATCCCGACCCCAGAGCTCAGAATTAAAGCTGATTTTGCAACATGGTGCAACATGAAAGCCATAGCATGATGAATAGTCGCACTGAAGCTATTGATCATTTTCTAGGAATAAGGCTAGAGCCAGCAAAATCAAGCTGTAACATGCACTGAGAACATCACCAAATAAGATTTTGCTTCGGCATGTATGCTAACAGAAAGCAGATTATTATAATTTCACGTGTAATATCTATGATGACTGTATACGCAATGAAAAATACACAAATAATTATTATTCCTGCCAGAGCTGCATTATGGCTGGAAAGTATCTGTATGCAGCTGATTAAATCTGACTCTGAGAATGCAGTTCTGCAAATAGCCTTTCATGCAAGACATTCAAGTAATTTTTTTTAAGGCTCCCCGACTGCCAGCTCGCTGCAGACACAGTTAGTTCAAACTTTTCTTTAGGATTCATTTCATGCCCTCCTTTCCACTAATATCCCTGAGATCAATCCTTTCTCTAATGAATAGCTGACCTATTCTTCTTTGATTTGCCATTGATTTCCTCAGCTTACCTCCCAAAGCTTTGCCTGTTGATTAAACGCTAGACATAGGAATGCCTCAAATTTCTGACTTCTGAGTCATCCTCTCATGACTTGAACAGCTTGAAGCCAGCTTCAGCTCCCCGACATCATTAGTGAAAATTCCTTTTGTTTTTAAACTCTACAAGCAACCCATTTCTCTCCAAGATGAGGTCCTGCTTGTGAACTAGAGAATAAATAGTAGCAACAAAATTATCTCCTACATGCACCACCATAATTATCGTAAGAAAAGGAAAGGGATACTTTTTCTGAGAGAGAGAAGGCAGGCCACAGCTTTCCCTTTTGCACTAGAAGATCTCTTTGTCTACATGCAATGCAGACAAGACCATGAGTAAAAACAGCTGCTTATGTAAACTTTTATTTTTGCATGGGGTCCCTCTGACTCCAGCATAACTCTGCATGAGACATCGGCTTACAAAAGCTGCTCTTTTTTCTGAAGACACCAGCTTTTAAGAACCAATCCACAAATCCCCCTCTCCAGCTTCCACTTTACAGAGCAAGCTGGATGAAACTGCTTATCAGCACTGCAAGAAGGAGAGCTGGAGTTGATGCTTTGAAAACTTGCAGTGGTATTTCCTTGGAACATGGATATCTTCAGACTCCAACACTTTGATGTCTCCTTCAAAAACAAACAGGCTGACACTATCTCAATTTTCTTTCAGTCCTGATGTTTGTCAAAATGCAGCTTGTTTTCTCTAGGGTGACACACAATCCTAGAAGACCAGCTATGTGCGATAATTACTATACTTCCAATTAAGGCAATGGTACCTGACATTCTGTACTATATTCCATTACGATCACGGCTACATTGGGAACATCACCTGCATGTGACCCACACTTTTCTTACTCTCCTACTCAGGTTCTGTGTGAAGGAAATAGCCCGAAGGATGCTTGTGCAAACGATGAGGAGAGCAGGTTAAGGTGGTGTGCCATGGAGCACACCCCTGTCTCAACAGCCTAGACATGGTGCTTGCCTCCTGTGATAGCTAAAGCACCTTGTCACAGAAACTGGAGCCATGAATTTGTAAGCTACTGTAACATTTTCTTTTTCAAATGATCAAAACCCAGAAGAATGCAGTAACTGTTCAAAGCTGTTTGCTAACATTTCAAGTTCTCCACTAGCTGTCAGAGCATGACAGAAAGTCCTACAGTGACCAGATGACTGTGCTGGCTCCACTGCAGGCTTTGTGCATGGTACAGGGCAGGTTACATAAGAACAGGTTCAACAACAGAGCCTACACTTGGGCACTAGATTCTGTGCCCTTGCATTCAATCCTGCAAACTCATGCTAGAAAAGAAGTGAGGAAGAGTAGGTGATATTACAAGATGCTGACTCCAGCACTGGCTGGACCACTCCATGAGACAATCTAATCCACCAACACAGCAGACCACTCTTCCAGAAAAAAAAAAAAAAAAAAAAAAAAAAAAAAGAAAAAAGCTGGGATTTTCTGGTCCATCAGATTGACCAGTTTAGCAATCTGAAGTGCTCCAGTGCTGGCTTAAGGAAGGTGCTGCAGCCATGAGCAAAGGCAGTGATGGAGACAGAAGATGGTAAAGAATAAAAATGGACAGTGTGACATGTTTCTGTGGACAGAAGGAAGATGTCATGCCAAGTCGGCTGCCTGTGAAACCATGCATTAGGCACCTCAGAATAGCATTAGAAACAGGCATCGTGCTGAGAGGGCAACTACATAGATCAGCCTTGGTTTAACAAAAGGACAAGCCATGAAAGACTTCACCTCAGCCATTGGGAGTTGCTTCTCTTCAGTTAGGACCCACAGCCCTGGAACCATTCCTGAAATGAGGTGCCTGTCCATTTTCTCAGTATGACAGCAATATTTTCTCTCAGAAGATGGTTGTGGGATGAGATGTTCCCTCTGCTCACAGAGCAGCCTCACTGTTACAGTCCAGCTGGGAAGAGACAAAAGTAAGCTGTCCTCTTTATTATCCATGCCAGCAAGGCTGAGATTTTATCCAGTCTCGTGTCCAACCTCAAATGCAAGATTAAAACCTGGGGGTAAGTACAGGTGACCTGGTGCCCTGCTAACATCACCCTGTCAGGTGGCCGTGTCAGACCAGCAAGTCACGCTCACTCTTGTGGGTCCTCCTGGGCAAATCTCTTTTTTTTTTTTTTTTTTTTTGAGTTGTGCAACACTGTGCAAAAGCCTTCCCTCCTGCTCCCCTTACAGCCTGCTGTCAGCCCAGCTCCCATGCCGGCTGCATCCTCACATGCAACTGGATATGTGGGGAAATTGAGGAACAACCTACTCGTGAAGAAGCAACTCAACAGAACTTGAGATGATATCCACCTTCTTTCAAAAAATTACTACATTAAAAAGCAGATTATAACACAGAAGGGGGAGGGAAAGAAGAAGGTTTATGCCATGAGTGCAGGACAGCACCTCCCTCTCGAGCACTGTGGCTCCCAGCGCCCGAAACTTCAGGCGCGGAGTTTCCAGATCCGATCCCGACTCTTACAGTGCACCTCTTTACGCTTCGTGCCATCTCCCCTGCCAGCACCGGCCAGGTAACCTGGCTGCGGCACAGCCACCCGGACCAAGTTCCAGTGACTTGCTGTGGTTACTCTTAGTTGCAATTTCCCCTACCCAAACTTCATTGCTGCCAGTACGGTGGACTGAGTACCCACCAAAACCAAAATCGCCTCGCAGTCCCGCCAGCAACCCCTCATCACCGCACGCAAGACGTCTGCCCCCGCAGCTTTCCCCTGCCCACGCCGCTCGTCCCGTCCCGCCCCCGCAGCTTCCCCTCCCCGTGTGCCGCCCCGCCTGGCCCCGCCCCACCGCCGGT